>JANHFX010028787.1:43079-53733 GCA_027560015.1 Chloroceryle amazona
CTTTCCTTTTCTTTCTCTTTTCTTTTTTTCTTTTTCTCTTGCTTCCCCCTCTCCTCTCCGCTCTTCTCCTCTCCTCTCCTCTCCGCTCCTCTCCTCTCCTCTCCTCTCCTCTCCTCTCCTCTCTTCCCCTCCCCTCCCCTCTCCTCTCCTTTCCCAACATTTCTATTTTTCTTCTATGAAGAATCATAGAAACATTAAAGTTGGATAAGGCTGACAAGATCAACAAGTCCAACTGTCTACACACCGTTATCATGACCACTAAACCATGTCCTGAAGTGCTATGTCTACACTTTTTTTGAACACCTCCAGGAATGGTGACTCCACCATCTCCCTGGGCAGCCTCTTCCAATGCCTCATCACTCTATCAGTATAGAAGTTTTTTTCCAAATATCCAGTCGAAACCTCCCATGGTGCAACTTAAGTCCATTTCCTCTAGTCCTGTTGCTACTTACTTGAGAGAAGAGACCAACACCTACCTCACAGCAACCTCCTTTCAGGTAGTTGTAGAGAGCAATAAGGTCTCCCCTCAGCCTGCTCTTCCCTGGACTAAAGAACCCCAGGTCCTTCAGCTGCTCCTTATAATGCATGTTCTCCATGAACAATGAAGAAATGTGCTATATATTAGCATTATCTGAATGAGTATATACAAGATACTTCCCAGATAACTAGTTGGGTAGCTCCATCTCTACTATATGGTAGTCCTGTAGCTCTTCATTGGTGCTCTTATCTTTTGCAGTGAAACCTTTCAACAGCTTTCTTACATTCTGGCAAATGCCTTTGGACTCACCAACTCTGTTGTATGATGAAAAAAACCTACCTCATTAAAAAAAGATTACCAGGTTCTACCTGCAAAGAACACAAGCATAACTGCAATGACCAGCTACTGTGCAAAGAAAAAAATAACAATTCTATCTTCAGAATAGGGATTAACAAGCATGCAGAAAATACAGCAGGGGGTGCATTCTGCATTCTTTGAATAACAAATGAAAAACGTATCAAACAACTGCTCATTAAGTAAGTACTGCCAATTCCAAGATTCAAATGAGGCAGAATCTTACAGAAAAAAAAGCACAGCATATAATTAGACAAATTCTGACATAGTGCATATGAACAAGAAGACCAAATTAATATATTGCAGGGAGTCTTTTGTTGTTTTTTGTTTGTTTGTTTGTTTGTTTGTTTGTTTCTGGTGTTTTGTTTGTCTGTTGTTTTCTTTTCTTTTGTTTGTTTGCTTTTTAACTTTCTGAATTTCATGCTTAATCTTCTAATCCTCACAGTATTGTCTAAAGATAGACTGGCTTCTTTTTAGCACACTATAGTCTTTGCACTGTTTTCTATTAAACAGCATTTACAAATTAGTTCAATTACACTAGAGAAAAATACAAAGAAAAACACATTTACTGTAAGTAGCTTAAGTAACCAAAAATATCTTGCATCAATGGGAGCTCTAACCATCAACCAGATGAATCTGTGGATAGGACTGAACAGTTATATACTGCCATGCTGCACGCTGTGGATCATCTGAGAGACCTATAATGGTCTCAGAGCTGTGATACGGGCCTACAGGAGATTCAGGTCTTTCTGGTGTGGCAGCACATTCTTACATCCTCTACCACAACCTACTTGATCATGTTTAAATAATATAATCCAAATCTGCTTGTACAAAGCTAAACCTATGTATCCATCTTCCTGCTTAAATTAACAATCAGGAATGCACTGTGTTGGTCAGTACATACCAAAAGCACCTGCTATTTAAGACTTTTGATGTGCTGTCTTTCTTTATGCCAAACTCACAATCATTAGTCCCTCCTTCATACTTGTGTCTACCTCTTTACATTGCCATTTGTCCTCTCAAAGGTGGCATATGTAGCAGGCACTGTTCTGGAAAGGGACAACACTTACTGTTAGCTGGATAGCATAACATTCTCATAAAAATTGATAACATCATCACAGGCAAAGAAAAGAAAACCGTCTGTCAGGTGGAAATAAAACTGCAAAGTTGTCATTAATATCAGTGCAAAGTGTTACTAATATTCAAGACAATCTATTTCCATACTTTTAAAATAATGGCTACCTTGGTATTGACTAGAGACATTATAGATATACAGTCTAATATAGACTTAGTATAATCTGAGTCTCTAAAGATGTTACAAGTTTTCTGTGAAAAGCCATAATTCTGGGTTCATATTCTTTGAGGAAACTTGATGCACATCTCTGTCATGAAGGAATTCTGATTTTTTTTCTCCTGGAGAAGTACAGAGGACCTTTAGAAAACACCCAGATGATCTTGACTTTGTAGCCTTAAGAAATTTCCCAAACAATCATTTAAGTTTCTTAGTTTATTGTGCCATAGCAACTTGAACAACGTCTCTCACATTATTAGTTCAGGACCTGTATTCTTTGAATCAGAACAGCAGGCAGTCTTTATGCAACAATACAATCCTCTTCCTCTAGTACCTGCAGGATGTTATCGGCAATATTTGGGTTTGTTTTTTCTGCTATAATATGCATTGGTCTCTGCTCTCTCTTTTACCTATCTATACTCATTCTCTCAGGAATTCTGGATGCTTCTAGTCTGAGACTGAACTGACAGTTTTTCCATAATCCTCTGCAAACCAGCTGTGCTTCCAAACAGAGGAAGTGCACAAATGCAGACAGCAGCAAGGCTCGGAATATAAAGCAGTGCTCAGAACAGAAACTGTGGTGCTGAGTTACTACAGTTTCCTAGTCTGAGTCAATCAGACTGTCAACTATTTATTTGAAAGATTGATACCTCAGTGTCACTAAATATATCCAGATTATGTAGCTTTCTGGTGGTTTCTACACATGGAAGTAACAATTTACGTGTACAACCTTGATCAGAAAGCTGTAATGTCACAATGAACTTTCTCGATTAAACAAATGCAAGTCAATTTGGTCTTCTGATTCTGTTTTGCAGTGTTTTGCTAACTATGTATGATTTCAGGGTTAAAAATTTGCACATTTACAGTGAGAAATTTAATTTTTAATCCAACGTGATTTTATTAAGAGTACTTAAAATAGGAAGTAGGGACCAGCACTATCCTAATCTGATGCTGTACACAGTTTATAGTCATCTGAAATCAAAATTATGGAGTATTATTTTTCCTTAATTGCTAATCAGCATGAAGTCTTGAGTTTATACAATGACTCACCCTGCCTGAAAGGGTATAGTATAAATGATATGAAAGGCTTTCAAAGTGAGACAATTTTCTTATGTTGATTTCAGTTATACAGAAGATACAGTCTGTAGTAGCAAAATGATCACTTTGTTATTCAGGCAGAGAAATTCCAGTAATCTCTTTCTCCTTAGCTACTAATTCATACATTTTCTCTGACAGGTATGAAATGGAAGTTCATTATATGATGGGAGTCCTCAATGACTCTACAGGTAACCTAAAACAGAACTGGACATGAAATAGCAATTTTAAAAATCTAAATGCCCATAATGTAACTGAACTATTATTTAAGGCAAAGTATCCCTCCGTCAAATTTGGCAGGGCAATTACTTAGACAGCTGTTTGAATAACGCCATTTTCAAATACTACGATATTGTTCACATGTTCTAGTGTAACATGGTCATCCGTACCCACATAGGATCCAACAGAAATGACTGGCTCCACTGCTTATCCTTTTAACGCAAACACAATTAAAACCACTTGTATTTTGTAAGGAAAAAAGGTCATAGGAATTATATGATATGAAGTTAATGAATTTCTGAATTTTTCTATCCATCCTACATGTTGGTTTATTATGTAAAATGGAGAACAAACTTGTTCCAGGTACACATGACTAAGTTCATTTAGCCTTTCTCAACTTACCCACCTTCCCTTTCAGCTCACATCACTTTTCTAGTTGCAGACAGTTTAGATCACAGACACTTCATGGTCACATGATTTAAAGTTTCCCTATGATGACTGTAGGTTTTAGACACTAAGCCCACTTAGACATACTCTATTTTAGTCTGAACATTTCCTAGCTCGGCATAAATTTGTATACCAGATGCTGCCTTATAATTAACACATTGGGATTTGGGAGCTGTAGACTTTTCTGGTTACAAACTTTCCATCAAAACGACATCTGTGATTTAGGCTTCCAACTTGCTTTCAATACATTTACATAATCCATTTGATATAAGGAGAGATCATAAATTCTCCTTACATATTTAGAAATACATTCCACAGAGTGAGTTAAAACCAAATTAAGGAACAGTTTAAGCTTCTCTTTTACAGTGGTAGTTATTTTATAACACCTATAATCAAACCTTCACAGAACAAAAATAAATTTTAAAATCATAGAATCATTTAGGTTAGAAAATACATTTAACATCATTGAGTCCAACCAGAAACGTAACACTGCCAAGTCCCTAAGCACCTCATCTACACATCTTTTAAATACCTCTAGGGATGGTGAGTCAACCACCTCACTCTGCAGCCTATCCAGTGTTTGATAATCCTTTCTGTGAAGAAGTTTTTCCTAATACCCAACCTAAACTTTCCCTTCAGCTGCTTGAGGCATTTCCTCTCATCCTATCACTTGTTACCTGGGCAGAGACCAACCCCCACCTCACTACAACCTCCTTTCAGGTAGTTGTAGAAAGCAGTAAGAAGTCCCCTCAGTCTCCTTTTTCCAGGTTAAACAAACCCACTTCCCTCACCCACTCCTCCTAAGACCTGTGCTCTAGACCCTTCACAGATTCACTGCCCTTCTTTGGACATACTTCAGGACCTCAATGTCTTTCATGTAGTGATGGGCCCAAAACTGGAAACAGTATTCTAGGTGCAACCTCACCATTGCTGAGAACAGAGGTAAAATCACTTCCCTAGTCCTGCTGGCCATACTATTTCAGATACAAGCCATGATGATCTTAGCCTTCTCATCCATCTGGGCACACTGATGGATCATACTCAACTGGCTGTTGACCAGCACCCCCTGGTCCTTTCCTGCCAGGCAGCTCTCCAGACACTCTTCCCCAAGCCTGTATTTTTTGAGTTTCATGGGGTCGTTGTGACCCAAGGGCAAGACTTGGCACTTGGCCTTGTTGAATGTCATACCATTGGCCTTACCCCATCAATCCAGCCTAACTATATCCCTCTGCAGATCAACACTTCTGCCCAGTTTATTGCCACCTAAAAACTTACTGAAGGTGCCCTTGATCCCCTCATCAAGAACACTGATAAAGACATTAAATAGAAATGGCTCCAATACTGAACCATGGGGAAATTTTGTTTCCTCCCAGGGGAAAAGGAAAAAAAAACCCTTACTGTTTCTCAGGAAATATAGCACACAAAAAATGACATTCAGAAATTGAAATTTACAACCTTTCTCTGACACCCAAACACTGCTTCCTATTTTGGATTTCCTAGTTTTGGTCAGAAGCATTTCAGGAAACTGACTCAGTTTCAAGAAGACTGGTAGAGCAGAAGACACCTCTGTGTGGATGTGCAAGGATGAACTTCACACTGACCTCTGTGCCAAAGTTATTTCCTCTAGCCCACACAACTGCTGTTGGCGTATGCGTAGTTTCAGCATCTTCTCTTTGGAGGACATGTAGCTTCCCCCAAAACACATGCCAGGACCACCTAGTAAATTAAGCTGATGATACTGAGGGGAAAGGTGGTTTGGTGCTTTGAAGAAGAGAAGGGCAGGAATTACTCAGGAAAGTAAGGTAGATGGACTTTCCTTTCCTTTTCTCCTCTTCCTTCTTTGTCTCCTGGCAAATGCAGGGACAGCATCAGACTTGCTGCCCCTGTGCTCCACATGGGACTCCTCAAAAAAAAATTATTTCTTCCTATGCTGCCTGAATCACTGATAATTAATCAGCATCACACTTTCTGCCCTGGTCTCACCTATTTAAGTCTAAATAGCCATAATATATTTGTTCAAGTACTCTTAAGTATATATTATGATATTAGGGTTTATTCTATCTGGTGATAAATGGTTGAACCCCCACTGTCTACTAAGGAAGTACCTTTACATATTAACTCTGTAGTACCTGCAATATTTCAGAAAATTTCTCTCAAAGTCTTATGAAATAATCAAATATAAGAAGAGCATTACTATATTAAAAGAGATTGCAGATTATTAAAAATTAAAACTGTCAAAGGTGATAAAATAAAATTTGAAAAATGAAGATGAAAAGTGTGCATACATGGCTATCAACTATTACTGGCAATTAATACTTTCACAACTATAATCTGTTTGCCTTTAATTTAAATAATTTATTTTTAAAACTGCACTGCAAAAAGGAAAAAAAATAAAAAAAGAATATTGAAGACGGATTTATGTTCTGCTGCAAGCCAAATAATTAAACGAAAAAGGCAGAAATAAACTGAATCAGTTACATGGGATGAGAAATATTAAGAAACAAGACCGGTTTTCATTCTGAACACTACTGTAGAATCACCCTTCAATAATTCTTTTCCAAATATATTTTGATTAAAGTTTCCCAGCTGCCTGACAGAATATTTTACTCTGAATAATTTATTCACCTAAAACCCTCATAACTACAAGTTATTTTTAATTTTTCTAGAGAAGCTGTGTAGCAGATTATTAAAAAAAAAAAAAAAAGAAAGAAAAAACAGAATAAATCTTTTTCTATTGTCTTTGTTTAATTTTA
This sequence comes from Chloroceryle amazona, assembly GCA_027560015.1. Classification (NCBI taxonomy): domain Eukaryota; kingdom Metazoa; phylum Chordata; class Aves; order Coraciiformes; family Cerylidae; genus Chloroceryle; species Chloroceryle amazona. The sequence goes on from JANHFX010028787.1 coordinate 49,717, forward strand.
CATCTATTGTTTCATCAGGGAAAAAAATCAGAGTGTGTTCATATACACACAAATATACATAAAAAAAGATGTAAAGATGTATATGCATTTGTCTCAGTCAAACATGGACTTCGTTTCTGACTAGACATGGAAAGTGGAAACGTATGTTTCTACTTTTGTAACACCAGAGGTCAATATTTGTTTACATTTGTATTAGCAGATTACTATCCCAATGTAGACTTCTCAGTGACCTTAATTGCCAGGGAGTATTCTGACTAATACCATAAAGGGAAAAAACATTAACGTGAAGATGATTAATTTCTAACAGGAATGTTAAAGACCACTTGCTACAGCTAAAATCCAATAACTTTATGAAGGACTGATTACACAGATATTAATATATGTTCTTATTCATTAAACGTCAAAGACTGTACCCTGATACAAACTCCTTAGAAAAATCTTGTGGCAGATCAGGACCTTAGTGCTTACAGTCATCGTCATGAACAGAACCACTAAGAAATTCAGTTACAGAGTCACAGCATGCTGTTCACTTTAAGAACTGAAAATCAGAAGATATACAAAAGGAGAGAGAATCAGGACTCTTCAGGAGGTTTGTTGCCAGGGGAAGGCTACTGACAACCCCCAGAATCTTCTCTCCATGAGAAGGTCAGAGCAAGGGGTTGCTGAAGAAAGCAGAACTTTAACTTACATCAGACATCACAGATGCCACACTGATAATGAACAACAACCCCAACCAAAAAACAACAAAACCAAACAAACAAACAGGAAAAGTCACCTTTATACTTTTGGTATATTTGACTAAGCCATGGATAGCACATTTCCTCTCTTTCTGGGATGTTATACAGACTTGCATAGATAATTCTACTGCCTAGAATTCTACAAGACCAAGATTATGGAGAAGAATCAGGTTAGGAAAAGTCAATGTTTCTCATTCAGAGGTTTTCCTGGATAGCAAGGTGGTGAGCGTTGGCTGATATTACACATTGCAGAAATTTGATCTCTAGCTGCAACATTCTTTATTTGCATTCCATCTGCTTCTAGAAATTCTCCAGGATTCCTCTCCATATTCTTGGTGTTTATTGCTTTGCTTTCAGTTGTGTGGTACTCAAAGCTGTGTGGACAAAAAGCCTTTTGAAAACTCAGTACAGCTACAGTGAACCAGCTAGCTCTGATTTTGAAAATGCTAAATGTGTTTGAGGAAGCATCTTCATAAATATATGTCAAAGCTGTTTGCCTACTTTCAGATGTTGCCAGTTTCCATAATTATATGCTATACCGCCTGCAGACCTGGAAAATCCTCCCACACTGAAATCCATGCATGTAGAGCCAAAGCTGTAGACATGGAAATTTTGCCTTGTCCTGGTTTTCAGAACCTAACATTGCTCAGAGAATACTGGAGTTCTGAGTTCATTAATTAAAGCAGCATAACTTCTGTTACAAATACTGGTAAAAAAAAAAAAAAAAGATATACTTAAGATTATTAATTTAGAGTTTAAAAAAACAAAGGAAGGATTAACTCTTATATTGCTTCTGAAAAAGTACAGTTACATGATTGGTGAAGTCAGAAGGCATATTTGGGGAAAAGATGAAAAATAAAAGCATTTATGTCATGCTTTCTCTCTTCTGCATTTGATGTCATTCACCTTTTTTTTTTTTTTTTTATTATTCAATTTTGAAAAAGTCATTGCGCATTTGTAGGTAAATGCATCTGTGATTAAGTCCTGAAATAACTAACAAACACTATGGAACCAGTTATGACACAAGCACTACAGTGCACACACACAAAAAGAGGTCCTCAAAAACACAGATCCTATATAGCCCAGTGTGTCTAACCACAGCTATAAATTCACACCTTAAAGAACTGATTGATAAGTAAATAAGGGCTGAAATACTCTCAGATTTTGGGAAAAAAAAAAAAAAAAAAAGAAAAGAAAGATTGCTCCAAAGTAAAGCCTCTGACATTAGAGAAAAAGTGTTGGACTGGTTGGGTGCAATCACATATACTGTTGGAGATGCTACACCAGTAATAATTACTATCTGCTGTTTGAAGGGATAGAACAGCCACCAAGAATATTTTTATATCTCTATTTGATTTTTGTAGAATAATAAAGAAGGATTCCTTTAGCTATGAATATATAAAGGGCCTTGTAAGAGAGACAGAGGGACACTTTTTACCAGGGCCTGGTAGGGACAGGAAAAGGGGCAAGGGGTTTATATTGAAAGAGATTCAGGCTGGACATAAGGAAGAAATTCCTTACTGTGAGAGTGGTGCGACACTGGAACGGTGATGTTGTTCATGCTCTACCACTGGAGGTACTCCTGGTGGGATTGGACTGGGCTTTGGGCAATCTGTTCTGGTTAAAGATGTAACGGCTTATGGCAGGGGAGGTGGACTAGATGATCTTTAAAGGTCTCTTCCAACCCAAATCATTCTATGATTCTGCAGTTCTATGATAATATGCAGGTATAGAATATTTAGAATTACACAGAATCATTCTGAACTTGTGTTAAGTACATAAGGTTGATTAACTATTTAAGAACACAGGAATATTCCATGTAATAGATCTTCGTAATAAGTTTTTCTCAGATAATGGCCTGAGTCCATGAGGATTCAAACTAATACAGAGCTGCCTTATATGTGGAGAAAAAGAAAATACGCATGAAATGTGTCTTCAGAGAGCAGCACTGAATGGATGCAGCAACTTGCAATTGTGTTTTCAACTTGCATAGACTTGACTGCTTAGGCAATTACCAAAGATAAACCTATTTTACTCTGTAAAACTAAATGTCAACGCAGAATAAAACTGCTTGAGAGAAAATGTGGAAACTGGGAAGATGAAAATTAGCTTGGCCAGCACAGGGTTATTCAGACCTTCTGTCAACTGGGATACATCCTAGTGGATCACTCATTTTCTATAGTGATGTAACCAGTTCAAGTGGTAAAATATAGTAAGAATTATATAAAAACTGTATGTTACATACAGTTGTGATCATATCTGTGACAGAAATATAATGCTTGTATCTGAAAACAGATATTTACAGGAGGGAAGAAATGAATTGCTTGTAAAAATCTGGTTATTGTTTCAAGTTCTCTGAAAAAGCAAGGTCAGTATCATACTGATCATGTGTCACCTGGCAAAATCAATATAAATGAGCACTTCCTATCATGTTTTCTGGTCTATGGACTGACACCAAATCAAAGTATGATTAGGAAAACAGTGTTTCTCCTTCTGTTAATTAATTGTAAATAGACATATATGTTTTATTAAACCACAAGCACAGACTTGTTCTACTACTCTGGAGGTATGCACAGAAGTTTTAAGACTTCCATTCTCAAAATGCAGTATTTTAATTAAACAGTTACCTACAAACTCACAAGAAACTTATATCTGTATGAGAATGCTCAGTATTTTGAATCTTTATGAAATGCATTTGGAATTCTGTTGCCGTTATAAATTCCATGTTTAAAACCATGGGTGGCTCTATTCCTTGCTCTCTGTGCATTAGGCCTCACTCATTGTATATAGGAAAAGAAGTATGGGAAATCATGGGATACTTCTCTAAGTAGATCATTCTAGACCAGACACTAGTATGGTTTTTGTTTGCTTGTTCATTTTCTCGGGGGGGAGAAAAGAAACAGAAAAGAAACTGTGAAAAAATGTCCTTTCAGACACCTGATATAAGCGTGACACTCCAGATTGTGCATAAAAGTTGAACATACATCCTGCCCTTCTGTTAGCAATTAGAGTTGTGGCACCAACATAGACAAATAAATAATGGAAGAGATTCCATTTTTATGTTTTTAATTGTGAAAAGTGTGAAGTTTTCAAAGCATACGTATTAGTAGTAGTAGTAATATTAATATTATTTTATTCAGCAATATAATAGATTATAATTCTTGAGTCAAAAAGAGCAGTATATCCACAGAAACACTAGTTTACTGTTCAATCAGTTTAAAAATAAAAGCTATGATGGATATGTTAACATAGCCAGGAGATCAAGATTATCCCTACATCA
>JANHFX010028788.1:0-18570 GCA_027560015.1 Chloroceryle amazona
GGGAACAGATGGTGCTGAGATGCTGCCGAATCTCAATGTCACCTTAGTTAATCCTCTGCGAAGTTCTGAGGTTTCTCTGAAAGCCGCGGCTGCCAACTTCAGCTGCTGCGCTGAGCAAGCCCCAGGTTGGCAAGGGGCCCCTTGAATAAGAAAGCCAGGAGTCATTACAGGGTTTTTACAATAACAAACATAACTCCTGAGGTCTGGTTGGAATGTATTTGTATTTTAAAGGGATTTGAAGTTCTTCAGAAAGCAAGAAGAAAAGCAAAGCTAGAAATAATATAACATTAAAGAAACCCAAACAAACAACACAAGGGAAATAAAACCAACAACAAAACAACTACCAAAAAAAAAACCCAAACCAAAGCAACACACTGAGCTTTCCTTCTGTTGTATTAATGAGCTGTAAGATTCCAAAAGAACCCAAAGGACCTTGCTAAATAGTGTCCGGGGGGGGGCAAAAGCTGCTTCCCTGAAAGGTGAGGGGTCAGATCAGCACCACCCTGGCTGTGGGAAGGGGCAGGGGCTTCAGACCTCTCCCAGCAAGGGTCTTGCCCAGAAATAGGCATCGTTCTGGAGAGCCGAGCGCTCCGAGAGGCTGATCTCGTGTTGAGCGTTCGAGTGACTTCAGTGTCACCCGCACGGGCTGTAAAACAGCTTTCCATAAACTGCTGTCGGTTGTGTATCTGCCTGCAGTTAATCCCGGCTATGAGAACAGGTAATTAGGAGCGGCAGCGTTTGCTCCAGCAGCCGCTGCAAGAGGCTGGGGGCTGGTGCTGCCCCGACGTGCGGGCAGAGCAGCTGCCGTGCGCACAGGCAGGTTCTGCCGCTGCGGGGATGGCTTTAATTAAACAGCAAATGCGTGCTTTGGGGCTTTCATGTCGGCGGCTGCTGCTGCTGCCTGATGTTCAGCTGTTGCCCTCGGCTGCGTGATGCTGACGCCATCTGAGACCTGCGCAGCGAGCTCCTCCTGCCTGACCCCCAACCTGTCCCAGAGAACTTGGCCACTGGTGACGGGCGAGCGGGGCCACCCGCCCGGGGCTGAGGGTGGTGGCGAAAGGTCGTTCTCTGGAGGCTAATAGTGTGCTGGATTATGCTGTGTTCAGACACGCAGAGCAGGATAAAGTGTGCCCCTCGTTTCTGCCAGGCTGTTCCTTTTGACCCAAAACACCACCCGTGCCCACGCAGCCTCCGCTCTCCCCACGGTCAGTGCCAGGCAAGGCTCTGGGACGCGTCACTGTGCAGCGCTGAGCTGGAGATGGGCAAAGGTGGCCAGTAAGTGAAGTCTACCAGAAGACAGCGTGTTCGTACCGAGTTGTGGGAACACTTGCGATGTTCAGCAGGAGGAGGTGAGGTGTGACCCAGGAATGCTGCTGTAGAAACAGCCGGTTACCCAGGGATCAAACGCAGGAGGATTCAGCATATTGGCTGCGGGACAATCAGGTCACTAATATTGCCTCTGGTTTGAGGATTTCCTGGCACAGCTTCATTGCAGGGGGCATTTTCCGACCGTGCTTGAAGAGCATTTCAACCACTGCTGACCTGGGTGCCGTCCGTCGTGCAAAGCATGAGCCGACAGCTCAAGATACAATTGGTTCCACAGATGCAGTTACTGTCATAAGATTCACCTCGGGATATGAGCTGAGGCATTTACTCTTTTCTGTGAAATCTCCATAAAAACACTTAAATTTTACACAGTAAAAGAAGTGCTGTACATGGGGAGAGAGGAGAAGAGGGGGAATAATTTAATCTCCAAGGCACCCATTTGCACTAATCGCTTGTATACCAGGTATCAGATTCTCCCCGTCTAGACAATCCTACAAAGACAGATTTTTTCCTAGCTCTTGGCTCAGGAACAGGTGCTTCTATAGATGTGCTGAGACTTTCCTAGAATTTTCAAAACAAAACGGAGGAGCTGTCAGAATAAACAATAACAGCAGCATTTTAAACCCGGGTGCTCAGCGCTTGAATAGGGGCTGATTTCCCCGGCGCCATTAACTCCTGTCATCCCAGCTGCACTGCAGGGCCTCCCAAACCTCCAAATTAAAGGAGCTGAGATTATGTTCCTTCTGGTATCTTCCTTCGATAGATAAAAGCTGTGATAATCTTTGCAGTTTATGTCACTAAAAATTCTGTAACTCTTTGATTTTGTTTTGGTTTTTTCTTCTTGTCATTTTGAGATCCTTGCCTTTCTAACAGCTTCATCCCAGTAATTGCTGAGGAAAATCATGTTGTAGTCGATACCAAGCTGCTTTACAGCAGCGCAGAATGGGAACAAAGTGTCTGTGCCCTCTCTGCCTTTGTGGTGGTGCCGCTTACGAGTCCCCGCAAACTCCAGATGCAACTAAAAGGCTGCGAAGTGTCTCTGCCGTGTCTGAGCTCATGACAGCGTGTCCATATCTGGAAGTATTTTCTCTTTCATGTTAGTGACTAATGTCGAGCATGTCTGCTCATTCTCCATGATTAATCTTGGGCAGATACTGTAATTAATGTGTAGAGAGTACTCGAGACGTGATGTATGTGTGCTGAGGGGAAGGTGGAGGTGGCGAAGTGGCAGCGGTAATGATCTGTAAACTGTTAGGACGTAAGAAAACAATAAAAACGGAGATGAACCAGGGGGAGGATATTATTTCAGTCGTATTGGCACACTACCGAGCAAGTGACAAGGAGCTGTGTGGGGCACTGACACACAGCTTGTAAAACAGGAGGACATTCTGTGATTCCGTGACATATTGTGGAGCAGTCCTGCTGCAGCTCGCCCGCAGATCCCAGGAAATTCCCTGCAGTTCTGGGCTCACCTCTTGCAAGCCCTCTGCTGCTTTCGGTGCCTGCTCAGCCGTGACTTGACCTGTGGGATTTGTCTTTAACGAGGTCTACAAGCATTGCTGGAATTGAAGCATAACCTTTGATTTCATCTCCCACATAACAGCTACTCCAGTTTAACTTTAGCAGGGTGGTTGGTGTAGTAGAGGAGGTGTCGGGACTGGCCAAGGTATGTCCATCGACTGTTTGGGGCTACTCCTGGCCGTGGCCAACTACATCAATATTTGTAGTGGTAAAGATAATACCACAGTGCTCACAGCAGGTTGTATAACTTGCAGGGGGGCCTCTGGCAGGAGGAATTCAAGTAGCTAATGCACAGGGACATTTCATGTTTGCATCGTGGCTAATCAATGGGTACTGAGGCACTTGACTGCTGTCCCTTCTCTGCTGTCCCTTCCTAAACTGGCTGGACTGAGATCAGTTTGAGTAGAGAGCACAACACGCTCGGATTGTTTTCTCCAGCCATGGAAGGCAAAGCCATCTTTGATCCTGAATCCAAAACCGTGGTCACTAGTTCTGCTGTGAATGGAACACTTGTATTTGTCCTCTTCAGTTCAATCCAGTTCTGTCTCAATTTGAGCTGTTCTTGAGTCACTTCAGGCTCTGAGGACACTTGTGGCTTCTCAGTCCTGATAAGATGGTATGTTGTTAAACATGAGAACAGGCACAGAGTTTCGTGTCGCTACAGTGGCTGGTTGCTCTCTTCCAACACCCAAAGCCCTTCCGAGCACACAGCAATGTTTGTTCCCCCCTGGGGTAGTGATGGCTGTAGTCGAGCTCAACAGGCGGAAGAGGCTTCACTCAGCACTGCCATGAAATAATCATCTCAAAGGAAAGATAGATGGACTTTCATGTGTGAATTTATTGGCTGTGATTTGCATTTTTACGCATTAAGGGCTGGTTATTCTGATAATGAAGCATAAACTTTGCTATCATGTTATCTCAAGTGGCTTAACAGTCCTTAATTAAACATCATCTTTTTCTTTGAAGCAGGTAAATGTTATTGCCTATCACAGACAGGCGAGTTGGGACTGAAGGGCGAATGGAGCTTGCCTTGCTGAAGAGCTAAGCTTTGAAGAAAATGAACATTTTAGGATCAGCAGAGGATAGACCTTAATCGGGGGGACTTAATTTTTCAACTTTCACGTGCCATTTGTAACTTCTCCCTGGAAAAGGGGAATATCAAACAGTTTGTCTGCTTGGCCTCAACATTGCTCTGATTTTTCAGATTTCATGTGAAATTTTCAGGAGAATAGATGTCCTTATGGTAAAGACATGTAAGTTCCTAAACGAGTAACTGAAAAACTACTTGTGCAACAGCAGGAGGAACAGTGTGGAGGACCCCAGGCAATTCTGTCTTCTCAAAGAACGCAGCTCTACTTGCACAGGCAGCGCTAAGTGCGCAAGGAGGAGGTGTCCCTGCCCATGGCAGGGGGGTGGAAAGAGATGATCTTTAAGATCCCTTCCAACCCAAGCCATTCTGTGATTCTATGGTTTTTCAATACAAATGGCTATCTCTAAGAGGTGGATTCCACCTGACCGCAGAGAAGTTCTTGCCTTTGAAAACTGTTTGTTGGCATGTATGTAATAGTGCTACTGTCCACCCTTCAAAAAGGTAAGAAGAAAAACATCAAAGGGCCCATCTGGCATTTGCATTCAGAACTCACAAAGCCATCTCCTGGCCATGTTTATGGGCTTTGAGCACCAGCCCCACTCTGGTAGCCAAGCACTGCTGAGTGCCAGGAACTGAACTGCTTGGGGTGGCAGTGGAGAGCTTGTCCCCAGCCGGGACATTCTGGGCACATCCCAGCTGCAGGGATCCACCTCCTGCCTTTCTGCAGCTGCTTTGTGTTCAGTGCTTAGCTCTGAATTTAGACCTACAGTCATTAGGTTCTTTGTTTCCCTGTGTTTAAGCTCTGGGCTGAAGGGGAGGAAGAATTCACATGGCATTACAGACTGCTATGACCTAAAGAGACGAGGCTGAAGCTACATGACTGCTGTAACCATTAAGTGTAATAAAATCTAATTTATAGTTAGTGATAGAACATAAAAGGATTCCAAGGGCTCTGACTGAAGATTTAATACTTACAGTAATACGTGTTTGCACTGCTTGCCCCCGGAGGGGAGCGCAGCCGTTCCCTGTTTGACAGCCCCTCTCTGTTGCTCTGCACTGGCAGGGCATTTGAAGCTTTGCTGAGGGGCTTTTGAAGCTTTGCTGGGTGGTATCGTGGTCAGCTAAAAGGAAAGGGCTATAACAGGCTGCTAAACCTGGAGTTTGTCCTGCTGCCCTAAGTAACCCATATCATAAGGAGAAAAAAAACATAAAATGAGCCTTGCAGAAGGGCAGGACTTTCCTGCTGGGATCGCTGTGAACAGCGAAATAACATTCAAGAAAAAGTCTCTGTTTTTTTACAGTGCGCCGGGTACCAAACTCTCTTGTACTTAGAAAGCCTAGGACGCAAGATTCTTTTCTGTTGGCCATACCACCAGAAAGCCAGACTAACCCCCCTGGACTCTGGGGCCAACTTAGATTTACCCACCGGAGGTCTTTTTCTAGTCTGTTCCCTGGAAAAAGCTGGAGCAAGCCGAGGTGAGGGTTTGACCTACACCCATGGCAACTCGAGTGCGCCCACAGGCATGTTGCTATGCTACAAATGCACTATCAGCTTTATTCCACCAGAAAGCTGAGAGGTGTTAATATACCTGAAACTGATCATTTTAAATATTAAACTTGAGACAGGCTTCAAAAAGCTTTAGTCACAGGAGTAATTTCCTCCTTCCCATTTAAGAAGAATCAATCTGCTCAGCTGCTGAAAGGGTGTCCTGCAGTCTGAGCAATCCTCTGCTTGGCTCTCCAGGCTCCCAGCCCCCAGCCCCACCTCCCGAGCATCCTTGTGCCATCCTGGCCAGAGCATCTCGGGGGTGCTGGCCTGAGGGGCAGCGTGGGGCTGACAGCCCCTGTGCTGGGGCATGTCCGTCTGCAGGCGGGGACCTGGTACACATCGTAGCCCTGGGGTAGCCTCACTGGTATCTGATTTATACCAGTTTTAGCAAGATGAGAATGGGGTCCTTCTACCTGGGTGCATAAATTACCTTTCCAGGGTCACTGTGATAACGAATTCCGAATAATATACGGAGTCAATTAATGAGAGTGCTGGTTCTCTACTGATCTGTGGAAAGGTCACAGGCATATTTACTTTTTCTACTCTTAAAGTGGGCAGTGAGCACCAGCCTTACAGTGCATCCATGAGTTTATTTATCAATGACTTCAAGGCATGTGTGTGCTGCTCAGCCGTTAAACCACAGTGATTGTGATCTGAGTGACTGTTGTTGCTGTGGTTATTTGCAAACATGTCACAGCAGCATCACTTGAGTGGCTGGGTTTCGTATACACGTTGTTTTCTTCTTCTTAAGAATATATCTTGAAAAGCAGTGATGCTGGCGTGTCAAATAACAACTGTACCTCGGTGCTCCTCGGTTTGTCTTGCTTTTTCCACCTGACTCTGTCACTTCTTGCACCACGGCCGGCTTGTAAAGAAGCAGCCGTGGAAAAACCGGAGGTTAATCACTGCCAGTAAAGTTTGTATATTATGTCAGCAGCTCACCAGTGAGTGAGACTAAATAAATACTTTGGATGTAAAACCTGATGATCAGAAGGTTCGGATAGAAAAATATTTTTCTTCCATTCCTGTTGAGCATTTGTGATGAGCTCAGGTGTTAACCTGTGCTGAGCATCCTGAAGAGTCCCCTGGATTTATTTCCATATGACAGTGTGTAATCCATTTCCCCATTCTGTTCTGAGCTAGCTTTAACATTTGGTGAGGTCTTCAACTCCAAATATCTAATTTCTTATTCAATATTCAGATTTCCAAATGAAATAAATGATCTATTTACATGCATCAGTAGACCATCTGGTTCCATATGAGAATTCAACAAAGAATCTATTAATTGTCACGCATGTTTATTCATCGTTCTCAATTCATAATTCCTATAAATAATTAAATCAGAGGATCTTTGGCAAATAAACAAGCCAAATGATTATTTTGAAGCTCCAACTTCCATACCTAAAAGAATATAAAATTAATAGCTCATGTAAATATCCAAGAAAGGGAAAACATTCAATTATGTGAATACATAAAGTGTTATCATTTTCTGCAACTCGCTAAGTCGCTTTCATCTCGCATTTAAAACCCTAATTACCACCACCAGTAGAATGGGTAGAGAACGACAAAAAGGGAAAACAGTGTTTAGAAAGGAAGTGTTAAGGTAAATTGTGTGAAAGCATCAGGACAATACAACGTGTCTGTTACCCCTTGGTGTTTCTGCAGCTCTCCCCCCAGCCAGCGGCGCTGCCGTTATCACCGGCCCTCTATCAGCCTGTGCTGGGCAGAGCGAGACAGTTTGGGGTGTAAAGGGAGGCGATAGCTGAGCTACAATGCAGATGACAGAGAGTAAGGAGTGGGAGCTGGCTGTGAACAACTGGTGGGCACCTCTGGAAGGGTATCCTGCGGAGGGAACGCTGCTGGGGTGGCACCGCTTCGCTGTGGGACCCCAACCAGCGTGGATGGGGAGGCTGTGGAAGGAGCTAAGGGTGCTTTAGGCGATTGCTGTGTGGAGGGGAAGAATAAAATAGCTGGAGTTATTTTTGGCTAAAGCATGGCTAGGGAGAGGACAGATGTATGGTGTTACTTCTGAGATGACTTTGATAGCTCACGGCTGGGAGGAGGCGCCTGTAGCAGTCTGTGGGGTAGCGTTTTAAAGGGGAGCACAAACTCCCTTTGATGAAGTCTCTGGAAGATTAGAAATAGAGGGATGATTGTGATCTTTTGGGGGAAATTTGGAGGCACGTCTAAATAGTATCCGTGCATCCCTAGAGCCACTGGAGCCTTATTTTTTTTGTCCCAGCCATTCCAAGCATTATTTCTGGAAATCGAGAGTCCTCGGGCACATAGTGCTTTCACTGGGAGTGACTTCAAGCTGGAAAATGTGATTCATGGAGCTAAAATGTAATTTCCAGAATAGTCATCTCTCACAGCTTATCTTCTGGAAAAAAAGACATTTCAGCATGTCAGTGGGTGAAAAGGTTGGACACCTGCTGCGACTTATGGGTAGTGTTTTATTACTTTCACATTTCTTATTTTAACTTCATTGTCTGACATAGTCATTACCTTTTCAAGGACATAGTTTTTAAAAGTATCAGGAGTCTTCTACTCAGAGTATCCTGAAGCTGCTGTAATGTAAGTCATAAATGAACCTAATGCATCTCTCCCGCCTTCATGCCGAGCCTTGGAAATGACATGACTGTGTTCATTATGGACGGCTGGTTTGTCTCAAGTTCTTCTTCCAGGTTGCTGTAATTTTAAAAATCGGTGTCCTTATTCCTACAGCAAAGAAGGCTACAAAATAGGTAATGATTTATGAGTGTCCCCCTCTGATTTAGGAATCCAAAGAAGTGCAGCTCCACAATGAGAGAGATTGTTCCTACCTGATGTTTTTTGACGGTTCTGCATGAGCATGTTGGGGTTGGAATTTTCAAAATCCCATTAAATAGTGCATCTAAGAGGTCTAAGCCTCTGACAGGGCAGAGATGTCAGCTCCAAATCAGAGTTCTGGAAACCAAACTGCCTCTCCTGGAACCTCAGTCAGTCCATCCATCCATCCATCCATCCATCCCTCCATCCATCCATCCATCCCACTCTTTTTTCATCTCTTCCTTCCCGGAGTGAAATAGCAGTGGTTTGTCCTCTCACGCTGACAGTTTAAAAGCTTCCTGTTATGTTGCTTAAAACCCGTGTGCCATGTACTTTAAAGTCTCAGGATTCACTTTCCTCCTGGTTGTGTCCAGCAGTGCTGATGGGAGGGGCACCAGATTCCTGCCCTGCGTTGCCTGAGAGTCAAATGCATTTTTGATGCTGTTGTTCTCTGAGCCTCCCAGTTTGTAAGAGCTGTTGGTGGATGGTCTGGCAGAGGCCATCTGAGCCACACATCTCCCTCCGCTACCAGGTACATAAACGAGAATCCTAACGAGCAAATCACAAACCACAAGTGTGAGCTGTGAGCTGTTGTCAGCAGCGGGCGGCTTTTCTTTCCTTTGGATGTATGCGAGGTGATGGTTGTAACACGAACTGATGGTTCTTCCCTGCTGTAGGATCTCTCTGGCTGTTTGCACAGGAACAGAGCGGTGCTGCAGATGGACCTGAAATAGAAAAATGCACTCTGTGTTCCCAATCCATAACCTTTCAGGCTCAGTTTCCATTGTAGGAGAGGCAGAAGAAGATCTGACATGCTGGTCTGTGCTTTATACCCCTGCTGAAAACATTCTGCCATGCTGTGCCCACCCAGCCCCCTCGGGGCGATGCGGCGGGCGGCACGGCTCTGCTGCGCTGTCATCGCACGTGGCGGCCGGGAGGGAGTCAGGAAAGCTTGTTCTGGAGCATCGCTTGGTGGTGTTGGGTTTGGTGGGAGCATCTCTTGTGTTTTACTGCGGCTGAGAGATGGGTGTTCAGTATTTGGGGCGTTAAAGTTAGAGAAATCCTGGAAGAGGCTTTATAGAGTGATTTATGCAGCTCCCGAAGACGTGCGGGCGCGTGCTCCTCGCCATCGGGCACCTGTAAGTTTGCAGCAGCCTAACTCGCTCTCCTGAGTGACAAGGATAAACCACCGTGCCATTGTGTTTCCCTTTTTTAATGAACTCATAGCCTCATTTGTATGTTGAATGAGGAATCAATGCAATCAGGCCACGAAAACTAGATACTCTGTATAGATCAGAGTGTACGATATTAGCAGCTGAAACGTTACCCCACGTTCATTCCGGCGCCGTTTCTAGAGGTAATGGAAAATATTGATTTCCAATGACATTGCCAAAATATGACAGCACATTTTAAAACTTGCTTGCTCTTGGAATTTTGTCTCCCCAGTCAAAACCTTTTTGAGGGTGCCTGGATAGCAATTCTGACACGAACACGTTCTCATCTAAGCCTGCTTAATGAAGAAGTGCCCCCAAACCATGTATTTTTCTGTCTGCCTGTGATAGAGACATGGGTAGTGTCCCTGGGTGAAAAGATAAGTAACGGAAGATAAGAAATTGGTGGAAATCAGGAACTTTCATTGTTCAGTATATGCCACTGGAATTTCTGGTGTGCATCAGTTCCTCAAGATAAGGTTTGTTTGGTGATGGTTTTACTGTTGAAGCTGCTGTAATAGAATATTCTCATACATTGTATCCCAACAAAAGAACTCTAAATTACCACTTTCATGATTTGGACATGTTTATGATGCCTCTCTTGCCATCGTGCATGAGGAGACACATGCTCGTGGACTCTGCAAGTGTCCAGAACTCTTCCCCAAAAGCTAGAGATGGAGGATTGGGAGTAATTGTTCTACACATGGCATATCAAAATAATTTTACAAGCTCCCTTTGTGCTGTGTGCAGAGCTAACTGGAAAATCTGATGAGCGGCTCTGCCAAAGTGCAGATCAGTTGGAATTCAAAGGCTCGGTGTCATCATGCCGTCATTGCTGAAACCTTAATTTCTAAGAGGGTGAAGGCACTAAGGAGATGATAAATTTGGGTAATGTCAAACATCCCATTTCGACACTTTTTGAATGAAATGTTTCAGTACTTCTTTCCAAACTGTCTTTCCATTTTTGAAAGACTTTTTAAGACTCAATTATCTTTTTATCTTTTTTCATAAGCAAGTGTCAGATCATACCAGAGTCCAGTACTGTAAAGTTCAGGCTTGCACAGCTGTAAAATATGCCTCTCTTATGTCTCGAAAAACATGTTTTGAGGTTTGAATGCTTAAGTTCATCTCGTTATTTCTGGGTCATTTGTGAACCCAAGTGGGAAAGATGTCATTGCCAGTGAAGCCATTTTCTTTGTTGTTAACAGTAGTAGTGAATGCAAAAACAATCTCGAGAGAAATAATGAAATACCCCAAACTTAACCTAATTTTTTTCATATAGGTAGAAATCTTATTGGATTCTTTCTTTTTCACCAGAAAGCTGCAGGCTTCCTTTATTCCTTTGTCTTTCCATTGCAGCCTAGACTATAGGCTGGGTACTTGAGCAAGACGGGAAGGAAATTATAAAGAAATACTTGTGGAATGGAACCAGAGGCTTCTCATCCCTTCACTGGTGTGGGGGGTGGAGATGGTCCAGAGACCGAGCGCGGCATTCCAGATGTTCAGACCCTTTCCCTGAAGCTCGCAGGGCAGTGTGGGTGGGATGGAGCCACCGAGCTCCTGCACGGGCTGAGAGCAGGAGGGGGAGATGCGTGGCTGCGGCTGCGCTCAGGGTTGATGGGAAGTTAACAATTCCCTTTGCAGCAATACATGGAATGGGCCTTGGTTTTACAGAATTGGAATGTGCATTGTAGTAAAAAGATGTGCATCCTCTTCCTGCAATGTTATCGTTGTTAAATAAAACACCCCATGGAAAGCAGTGCTTGTGTGAGATGAAACCTCAGGAACATGAGGTTCGATATCCATTGTCTGCTAATAAATGTGTGGTAACGCCCAGAGTTTAGCAGAAATTCCATAGGAGGGGAGAAAGAAAACACCTCAGCCTGTAGCAATTGCAGTAACTGCAGCGCTGAGGCTTAGGGCAGTTTAATGAATGTAACATGATGAAGTGTTCCCTAGGTGGGAGAAAAGCTGTCGATCTAAAAGGAGCGGTGGTGGTGTTGGGGGAGATCATTTCCTCAGTCGAACTGGAGAAAACCACGCGAATACACAACTGGAGTCACTCTGATGTCTCGTGCACAAATACTCCCATTAGCATCCCTTGACCTTGGCTCTGAGCAGCACCGAGGGGCCTGCTCCCGACACCCCCTCCCTTGAATTTTGCCCTGTTGGGTCTGACACGCTGCAATTTCTTGCTCCTGATCTGATGACTTGGATCAGAGCTGCCAAGCTCATATCGGGGTGCAGAATTTACAGGCTCTGCAGCGAAGGGCCAATTCCCGTGCCGAGCTGACCCCTCAGGGTGCAAGCCCCTCTTTGCTATGGCAAGAGAGGCTCCCACCTGACTGCAAAGAGAGTGTGGTGGCTGTGATGTGAAAAGAAAATAGCTGTTCTTCCTTCCACGGACCCGGTTTTATCCCCTGCCTGGTGCCTTTTGCTAAATTGACTCCTGTCAGGCAGCGCGCAGACGGGCGTGAAAGAGCAGGTGTCAGTTTGTCACACTCGGTGTCATCGTCCCAGCTGAAAGGATGCTTCAGATCACCGACAAGCTGCACGTAGAGCACAGCGCTTTTCCCCTCTCTCCTCTATTTCTTTTCTTTATTTTTTCTTTTCTTTTTGACTACACCATTTCCAGAAATAGAGCTGCCATCCAGTCCTGCCCCGATGCAGCTTCTCCGCAGACCTCCTTGCCGGGGGAATCTGGTCCTTGAAAGCGGCTTTTGCCGAAGCACAAATTAACGTGCTGCCCGATGCCTTGTAGCCTTCACACTCGTTCCCAGGGACCAGGACTGATCTCATCTGGTAGGAAAATCACTGAGCTCACATGGGTTATTTGGGTGCAGAGCTGTCCCCACTTCGCTGATAGGCATCAGAGATGTCTAACTGTCGAGCATCTTCCTCTTCTCATGCCTATGCAGAGACAGGAGGAAAACGGGTTGTGGTCTAACTACTGCACAGTTTGGGTTCCTGTATTATTATCTGCTGCATTCGGGTTGACTCATTCCGGGACTATGTAGGCATTTTACTCACTGCGTTATTACTGGAAAGTTCCTTCTGCAGAGGCTTGGAATATAAAACTGAAAATACTCCGATTGTAAACTGTCCAAGATAACACGCAGCGCGTTGTAAAAGTAGGTCCCGTCTGTGCAACACTAATTCCACAACTGCAAAAGCCATAGCAAGTGTTAAACTTGTTCCTGCGACCGTGTAAGTGTTTTTGGTAACTGCCAAAACTGAGATTCTCATCACAGAAGAAATCTGTAGTCTGCCCTCTCTTCGCTTTTAATTTTTTTCTAGTTGAAAACCAGTCTTTTAATGCATCACTGCTGGATGTCTCGGGTATTTTCTCCACGATCATGACAATCCAAGAATTTCAAAGACGTGGGTGGTTATAAGCTCCCTCTTGAAATGTGCCATAAAGCAGAAAAAGGAGACAGAATTCATCTTATTTCATCGCTCTGCTACACCTCAAAGGAGCTGTCGTCCAAGGGGCACGCGGCTGCCAGGTTAAAATTAAGCTGAAGGGACCTCAGCAGTACCGGGGGGTTCTTTTTGTGTTTTTTACCCTGATTTATCTCTTCTACCCAGAAACCCAAGTTGGTTTTCTGAGATGTGAATGCCAGCTGAGCTTTCGATCAGGCTGCACCCTTCTCTTTAGAGAAGCAGGTCAAGATGTGATTGCTTTTCTCTTAAATGAAGGTTTCTCTTAGAGAGAAGGTTTCTGTCTCGGAATTTCTCGTCTTCAGTTTCAAAGTCTAGTATGTTTTTGTTTGGGTTGTTGTTTTTTTGTGTGGTTTTTTTTTTTCCCTTCCTGCTAGCTCCTGGCAATGCGAGGAGCTTTGAAACACAAATATTTATGGACAAGGCAGTGTTTGGATTAGGGAATGAAGAGTCCGGATCAGCCGCGTTGCTTATCTGTTTAAGAGAATGAATATTATGAGCATGGGTGTGCTCTTTAGATAACATCTTACAGCTTTGATTCCACAGAACACACTTGATTAAAAAGTAGCCCAAAGAAAGAAGAGGTTCATTTTACAGCTTCCTGCAAAGCTTCGGGATTTGGCACCAGTTCTCAGTTCCTTGGCAGGATGTCCAAGCCTGGGAAAAAAGGGTTATGAATATACATACTTAGAGATGCGAGCAGAGCAGATCGGAATGCCACAAGCCGTGCTGGGCTCCAGGGGCTCAGCGAGCCTGTCAGCAGTAGCAGACCTGAGGCAGGACACCTTGCTGGGTCACGGGGATGGAGTGAGCACCCAGGGTCCTGCTGCCCAGTTGGGCACTGGGAAGGGAAAGGATTCCTGGCCCTGTATCCCATCCAAATCCAGCCAAAAAGCATCTTAATCCTAGGAAGTGATTTATGCTTGCTCCCTGCGTAGAGAACCCTTTACCAGGTTCTACCCGTCCAGCACCTTTCAGGCAGAGTTAAATTAACTTTTAGAAAAATAATAAAAATAATGGCCAAGCTAATTAATGCCCTAGGAATTCTATAGAAGGCCTTATGACACCTACATTAATACCAAATGAGTTCATTGTGATTAATGTTATTAAAATAAATGTCACGGGAATGAATAATGGCATGGTCATTATTTTAAAGTGTTGCCACTGGATCTATAAAAGCTAATGATTCAATTCCGGGGAAGTAATTCTGCATACTCATGTAGAAAACCTGTAGAGAATTCAAACTTTTCTGCAAAAATAGCTGTGAAAATCACACGGAAAGATGTGTGTCTTCTCTGAAAAACAGAGTGTGCCCTGGCGTCAGGAAGGTCCCGTGTCCCGGGGGTGGAAAGGGGGAGGAGAAGCTCTCTGGCCAGGGAACTTCTTTGTGCTTGATGATTTCAGAGTTGTTCATGCTGATTTGTGTTTAGGTTTTCATCAGGACAGTTTTGTCTTTGGTTTTTGTTTGCTTGTTAGCTTGGTGTTTAGTTTGTTGGGGTTTTTTTTGTGGCTTTTTTGTTGTTGTTGTTGCTTGCTTGGTTTTTTGGGGGGGTGTTGTTAGTTTGTTTAGGGTTTTTTCGTTTGGTTGGTTTTGGTTTGATTTTTTCCCCCCTTTTCTTTTTTAAAGGAGAGTTTGGGCTTCTGTCTGAGAATTCAGAATGAATTGGTTTCTCAGGTCCATACCTCCTCACGTTTGCCTTTGCATTGAGTTGTTTGTAACAGATCACATTAAAAATGCAAAGGCTGCAGACTGAAAGCGCTTTGCTCCAGGCAGAGCATGTGTTCCAGTGATGGAGACCCACACACTGCTCCCGAGCGCTCCTTGCTCAGGCTGTGTGCCCATCGTGCCGTCTGTCCGCGCGGCACCGGGCTGCGCTGCCAGGAGTGACTGGGCTGGTTTTAGCACAGCGCTGCTCAGCTCGGGTAGATCCAGTCAGTGCAGCCTCTGCTGAGGAACACGTTGGGGTTGGGAGAGTCTCTGTAGCTGTTGTACTGCATTAGGCTTTCTAATAATTTTAAGCAATTACTTCCAAGTATTTTTGACTATGCTTCTGTCGTGTAAATGCTTCCCTCCTGTTTCTTGTCGTACACATGGTTACACTTTAATTGCGCTCCTGGAGATCATGGGTGTGAGATGTGCTGGCGGTGGCAGCAGCATCACGAGCTGCTCTGCAGCAGCAGGAGGACATTGGGCAAGAAACCATGTTCAGTACAAACCCATTTGTCCTGAGATGGTCATGGCAAAAGAGTGGAGAGCAGGGTCTTGCCTCTGAGAGAAGCCACATGGTTGGAGAGAAACTAGGAATTTGAGTCATGAAGACCTTCACTTGAATTCTGAGCAGCGCACTACGAAATAACCTTAACAAGGAGTGGCGAGAAAAACTGCATCTTCCAGACAACTGGTCCAAGTCCTCAGAAGTAGTAACCCGAAGGGGATGAGGCTGCTGCTGGAGGTGTGTTGGCTTCAAGATCTCTTCCTGGTTTTTCAGGGAACGGGCTGCTGGCTGGTCAGCACTGCCCTGTCAGATTAATCACAGAAATCAGGAGGTTAGGTTAATCATGCAATAAGGAGGGTGCTGAATCAGCCGATCCCATAAAGGATGTGTCAAGCCTGGGAAAGTCACAGTCTGTGCCCACAGCCATCCCCTGGCTCTGCTCTTGCCTCCTGCTGTGCTTCCACCGGCTGAACAGCTTCTGCTCTGCTGTCTCCGGGTCTGCCGTGGTTCAGAATCCTCTCCTCGGAGTCTGTCTGGGTAACAGTGGAGCTCCCGTTTCCCCATTGTCACTGCCCACATGTGACAGTCCCCGTGCTCCCAAAGCCTGGCCGAGACTGGATTTTGCTCACCCTGGCTCTTCTCATTGCTTTGTGAGATCACTCAGTATTTATAATAAAATATTAATGTTTGAAAATTGATTTAAAGATTAGGAGCTGCTATTCATTTAAGACTTTTCACATTCTTAGGGAATCTTGAAGGAGTGAAAATGAAGCCCTTTGGAGAGGGGTGTACAGCAGGACAGGGGAACGGAGATTGAGGCCACTTGCTTTTGTAAAGAGCTAGGTACATGTTAAATACTATCATTATTCATACGAGTTTTGTGGCACGTACTAAATGGCTCGTAGGTTGAAAACTGAAGCATGGCTGTCCATGGAGCAGTTCACCAATCAGTAAAAAGTCATCCAGTCCTAATGCAAAAACATGTCCTGTTCATTCAGGATGGATTGAATCTATGCAGAATGGCAGAAATTGGAATTTTGCTGGGTTGTAAGAGTTGTTATGAGATTGATAACGGCATGAACAGTCTGCTTTTTCATTTTCTTGCATCTTCAGACTTCTGTTTTTTCATTATTCACCTCTTTCTTTGATTTTCCTGACACAGTACAATAGTCTTACAAACATCACAAGCCTGTCTTTACAGAAAAGAAAAGGCTGAGAATGAAAATATTTACATTATTGGCATTTAAAACCCAATTATGTTCAGTGCAGTGGTTTTTACCTATGCAAATCATTTTAGCAGCTTGCGAAGCCTTAGGGAGTTGTTCTTTAGAAGCTTGATTAAAGTTTCATCTGGAATGAAATATTTAGCGCAGAGATGTTTCCATACTCTTCAATTACTCCTTAATGAATCGTCTTTGTTAACCTAGTAGGAGACATCCTGTTTCATTCAAGGTCTGATTGTGACTTTTCCTTTTTGGCTTAGTATAAAATATGTAAATTCATTTTTGGTTGTATAATTCAATCATTAAAAAAAAAAAAAAGAGAATAAGAACCTTGCTGCCACTGCCAGCGTGTGGTTTGCAGGGACAAAGGACAGGGAACAGTGCTGGTCCTGCTGTCCTGGGGTACCCTGGCAAACGGCTTCAGCCGCTTCGCTGGGCTGCTGCTCGGGGATGCTGTGCGAGCTGCACGGAGCCCGGCCACGGCGGTGGGTGGCAGAGCTGCACCTCCTCCACCTCAAGGCAGTCATATTATCCTCGGAGGGTGCAATAAAAAAGAAATAGAGCATGAGGAATGAGATCGATATTTGATTTCAAGTGTTGCCAAAACAGTGCAGTAAAGTTTAAGGGGCATGTCTGAGTGCGAAGCTAAAATCACCAGGGGTGTAAGAGATGCAATAAGGGATAAAATTTATGTAATTTATATAATTATTTTTAGAGCAATGCGTTTGCCTGGTCACAAAACCATTTTAACTGTGGTGACGTAAGGTCTAATTAATGAAATGACATTGGGAGAAGAGGTACAAATCCGCCGCGTGTGCATTTTACTGCTGCTGATGTCATTGTGCCGCAGCGAGGGAGCAGCGCGCTTTAACCCCGGCAACGCCAGCCAGGTAGGCGAGTGTGCGGCCCGCGACGTGCCTGATCTGGAAATGATGACAAAGTTTGTTGACATTTCTGAGTTAACCAGGTCAGCGAGGATAAAAGCTGACTGCAAATAAACCCAGAAGGTCCTCCTAACGCCAAATGAGTAGGTGGTGAAAGGGCGGAGGAAATTCAGCGTAAATAGACGTGACGTCAGCGTAACAGGGGAAAGAGATGCTGAAACAGCCCGATGGGGTTTAGGCTGAGTAGCCCCTCTGAAGGGCCAGATCTCAGGCTGCAGCAGATAGCTTTACAAAGATGTCAGGTCAGTGCTCAGAAGTGCTCAGAAAATGTGCAGAGGACCAGGAGTAGGAAAACATGGAGAGGAAAAGAACATAGGAAACGTGGGTTTGCCATGATGCATCTTGGGTACTCCTGTAATACATAAGAGACTCTGGAAGTATAAAAGAGATATGGAGGAGATTGTGGAGGACAACAGTTGTGTAATTTTTATCGATAATTTTTAAGGAACATCTGAATGGGTTCAGACTTTTCAGGCTCTCGAAGAGCGAAGGCTGATGGGGAATAAAGGAGTAGTCTACAAAATCATTGGTCTCGTGGAGATGGCTGAGAGCAACCAAGTGTTTGTGGTAGAACTGAGGCTTACCAAATACAACCAGCAGCTTTGGGCAAAGCAAAGAGTGTTTTCAGAGACTCTTCCCAGAGGGTGCCATGGAGGCTGAAGGTTGGCATGGATTCAAGAGAGATCTGGGTAACCTGGTGGAAGGAAAACACAGGGGCTGTTAGAGACAGGTCTTCACTCTGGCTTGCAGTCCCTGTGTCCATCCAGGTGCCCTGGGGATATGCACTGCTTCTCCCAGTCCTGCCACCCTTCCCGGGGTCTCTGTGAAAGGCCCTGGGAGAGCAGAGACAGTTGGTGTGACCTGCAATAGTTCTTCTCATGCTCTCACTGTGGGAAGTATTAATGCAAATCCTTTAGATGGTGGCTGGAGGGGTTTAGAGCAGCAGATGAGTCTTCTCAAGCCCTTCTTCATGCTCTGCCTCCTCTGCCCAGCATTTAGCCCGAAGGTGCACCGGGTGTCCTGGGTGGAGATAAACGTGACGCTGTGGCAGAGCCGGGAACTGCACTGATGTTCCTCCGAATTTCACGCGAAGTCAGAGCCTCCGCCGGCTATAAAATTCAGGGCTCCTTTGAACTCGGCTTGAGGGAGGAATGAGGTTCAAGACAAGCACTGCCAACTGCCCGGAGGAGAGCAGATGGGATTGTGTCCCCATGAGTCACTCTGGCCAGTCCCTCCTCTGG
>JANHFX010028788.1:26598-45030 GCA_027560015.1 Chloroceryle amazona
ATCCCTGGCACCATCCCAGGGGAGGTGGCCGGGGCTCTGAGCACCCTGCTCTGGCTGCAGATGGCCCTGCTCCCTGCTGGGTTGCACTAAATGGCCTTGAAAGGTCCCTTCAACTCAAAACATTCTATGATACTATGACCACATAACTGCTAAATAATAGATATTTTCATCTCTGAAATGAAAGTACTTCACTATTACTGTCATGTCTACTTCTCTTCACTGCACTCTGTTGTTCATCAGAAGGCAACAGCCACCAGCACGGTTTTCCTGCTGACACTCTGTATTCTTTGTGATCATTTTTTTATTTCCATCTTCAGTATTCTACACTAACCCTACTAATACATTTTTCCTCCTGATTTTACCAAGTGGGGTTTTTTTATTTCCTTGGGAAGATCAAGGTAGAGATTACTCCAAATAAAAATAAGACTTTATCTTGCACAGAGTAATATGAAAAACATATGAAGATGGCCAACATCTTTTTGTTTCTCCATACCAGTGCTGAGTGATTCACTCACCGCTCATTCCCCTGACAGGTAAAGTGGCTTTAGATTAAAAAAATGGCAAAAACAAATACATTTTTTTCCTCTAGATTAATTTAAATTACTGTTGAAGTCCATATTCCAATCATAGTCCCTGATTTATCAACGCAATTAGTATCCAGTTACGTTAAAAAATAGGCACAAGCCTCCCTCAGTCAGGGAAGCACTTGGGCACGGGTTTCAATCCTGCTGGGTTTAAAAGGCTCATCCCAGTTGGCTGAAGTCGGGTCACTGTGCTAAATATAGAAAGTCCGATTAGCTGGTGCTGTCTCGGTGACTTACTCAGGTGAGCTGATGGTCCAGGCACCGGGACTGCGCACGTCACCTCATCTGACACCCAGTGTTTTATTCCTCAAGCAGCCTTTTATTCAGGATTGTATTTCTGGCGGGGGAAACTTGTCCATAGCTCTTGAAAATGAGCCCCAAATGGTGACAGAAGATTAAGAAAGTGAAGACCGGACAGCAAATCATGACAGGATTTGGGAGTTTTCCCTACTCTGCTGTTCCTGACACCTGGGGAGACATAAAGGCCACGCTAATATCAGCTGTCCCTAAATACCGGCAAATAACCAGAACTGAAAATTAGGGTGAATCACAATTTGTGCTTTTAAAAGAAAAAATTCCTATTACATCCATCCAAATCCTTTTGAAGAAGCCCACTATCGACCAATCCCACTCTTGGGGTAATTGCTCTCCCAAAGAGAACCCCCTTCTGCGGAAGCACTGTCAAAACAAGGACAGGTTTTGGGTCCATCAACCTTGACAATGTCCCCTGACACTATTAGCTGAATTCATCAGCTATTAATGACTGCAAGATATATGGGATATACTCTGGTTAGCACTCAGAAAGACTTCCAATTGACTTCTAGCTCTATTTATTCATTTCGACTAAATGAAGTTATTAAGGGTCATGACTTCATTTCCAAAGTATCAGGTGAAAACACTTTTCAATTTCACAAATAGAGGACACTGCTTGCGATGAAATTAAATACCATCTTCAACAGTTTCTTTGATTTTAAAAGGTATTTCCTAAAAGTTTTCCTTTCATTAACTAAATCCAAGTGGGGACTGGAGAAAAGAATGATGGTGCACAGTGCTCAAAGGAGAGCTGTTGACTCCAGTAATGAATTTGGGGACTTTGGGTTTTCAGAGAACAGCAACATGATTTCTTGTCCTCCTCGGCACCGAGTGACATGGAAAACCTGAAATATAATAACTACCATGTGCAGAGAGGTTTGACAATAAAGCTCATACTTTCATTTTATGACCTGAGATTTACCTGCAGAACACCAGTGAGTCACTCATGACTGAAGAAAAAATTTCCTCTGCTCTTATGTTCCTCAAGGAGTGTCTAGACAAGGTGCCTGTTGTCCGTGTATGTTGTTGTCCAAGTGCTTTCGATGTGGCCGTTGCGATACGAATTATAGATACTGCTATATTAAAATCCTATCCAACTTCTTCATTTTTTTTTTCCCCAGCGGGAAATCTGAAAAGCCATCTGCACCGCTGACTTCTGCCAGAAGATCAGGGGTCACCTTTTCATCCCCTATAGCTGTTTGAGCTCTCAGCAGCCCGTGCTGAGACTGTGATCTACAGCCCTAAATCTGGATAATGCAGTGAGATTGGCCCCGCTGAAGATGCCCACCCTACCTTCAGCAGGACAAGTGCTTTCTGGCTGGATTTGGTTGGAAGGGCAGGCAGGTGCCAGGAGTTTCCTCAAGGAAGGTGAAGAACAAGGGGGGTTAACAAGCTTCACAGCTAGACACAGAGGCACCGGTGCCTAGGAGGAGGTGGAAAGGACCAGAGAGGGGTCCTGGGAGGACTGAACTTAGAGCATCTTGGGATTTTTCAGGATCCTTGTAGGATGATAGATGATGTGTCTTCAGGGGTAATCAGACGTGTCAGGTAGGATTGATAGTAGTCTTTAGGTGCTGAAAAGTGTATGGCTGAGAATAGAAACCGCTTCAGCCTCACAGCTGGATGATGAGTCGCTCCTCGCAGGCTGCCTTGGTGTACGGGGTGAGCAGCCCACGCTGGGAAGAACCAGCCTTCCCAAATCCCCACGTGCGTGCGTTGCCCACACGTTCCTGACTGGCTGCCTTAGGTAAGTACCTTACTAATTTCAACCAGCAGAGGCTGCAGGATCCGCCCCTGTGCTCACTGTGAAATTGATAAATGTTCAGGGAATGATTTTGCTCAGGTTGGTGAGGGAACCTTCAGGCCTCCACAAAGTGAATGTGGAAGAACTCGGATTTGAGGTAAACGTCTGCACTGCTCAGACAGTGTCATAGTGCAGTGACATTTAGGTTACGAGGTCCACAATCCATGGACAGATGACTTCTGTGACCACAGAAAATTGCCTGCAGAACAAATGTTTCTGCTTCTGTCAAAAATTGCTTTGAGAATTACCAGGCATCTGAGCAAGGCCAGATGTTCTGTGTGTTGTATCAGACTGGAATAAAAAGGTGCTTTTATCTGAAAATAGGTATGCACAGGATGAGCATCATGCCAAAATAACATAAAGGCCCCTTTGTGAGCTTTTACTTAATAGTCTGGGGCTTTGTGCACCTTCATTTTGCTGGAGCTGTGTATTCAGTTCTCCAAAGACCGTAATGAAGAAGTCAAGCTGTAGCAACCTGATCTTCTTTCTGTAGCTCACTCTTGTCATTCCCCATGAGGAAGCCTTACAGTTGTAGGAGCAACGAATTGATTTGTGAAGATGTCTGCGGTCTTAGAACGTGCCTAGGCATCCTGAACACGACAACAGCAAATGAAAAGTATTTCCTCCGAGGTCCAGTCTAAAGATGATACAAATGCCACAAGATGATGTAAATAAGAATTAATTCACCAGGTACTGGTCGGAGCTTGTTCTGTAGCTTAGAGCAGGATCAGCACAGCTACAGAAATTGAACTACATCAAAATATTTGATTTCCCTTGGTGGTTTGTAACGTACGGCCAAATGACCTTGCTCATTTTCCCTTGGTGCATTTCTCCGACTACTAGATCTGGGCTGCGGAGGCAGAGATTGCAAACCTCTTTCTTACTGTTATGGCTTGCAGACAGAAACGGTCCGGTGAGCCCTGGCTCACTCTCGCAATTTAGAATGGAAATTGTAGCTTCCAGCTGATTACTGGAGAATAGCGAGATAATGAGGAGCAAAACAGGAGGGAAGAAGTCGAGTCTGCATCGGTAGCTCCATACGGCAGAGCTGCGGGAGGACTGCCACCAGAGTTACCATCCACTGTGGTTTCAAATTGATAATGTCTGGATTTAAGGATGCTTTATTGTTTTCTTAGGAGGTGGAAAAGTGGCTTCTAAAGGTAGAGATCTTCTGGTTTTGTTGACGGCAGCTGGGGCACGGTGCAATTGAAACGCCACACCTGAAGTCGCTCTGCAAATCCATCGTAAATCCGTAACGTAAGGAGTGCTGCAAGAATCATTTCTTTCCAGAGATCCACGAGGGAACTCTGCAAGTCTGCCAGAGGTGGTTGAACCTGCTCGTGCCACAGCACCGCGGTCACGGAAGAGCCACTCGGAGCTGTTGGCAAACACCCTGTGAGCAGAAGGTGCGTTACGCTCCTAAGCCCAGAACATCCATTTTTGGCCAAACGAAAGTTACAGAAATTATTCTGGCTCAAATGTGTACCTTTACTTGCAGTAAGGGAATGATGGAGGAAGAAAACAACAGGATCTTCTGGAAAATCAACATCATCCTACGCAGCTTGGTGCTCACCATCTTCCCTAACTTCTCCCTGAGGGGAGGGCTGCAGGTGGTGCCTGCCGCTGGCTGCCCGGGGATGCACCCGCTCCCATGGGGATGTCCTCGCTCCCTTCGGGACGTAGCCTTTGGGCTTTTTTAAAAAGGAGAATATAAATTAACCACATTTTTGAACTGCAGACTTCAGTTTCTCTAGGCTACGCCAAAAACATCTGAAGATACTGTAACTGAATTTGTCTCCTCGTGCCATCTGGCCAGTGGGATGGTATAAAAGCTTTTCACTCTGTATGCTGTGTATCCAAATCAATAGCAGCTTCATGGCTCAAAGTTGGTAAAAAATTAACAAAAACCTCAAAAAGGTGTCCTGCTAATGATGTCTTGTCAGCTGTTCATACAAACAAACTCCCTCTACTAGGAAAAGATGATTTAAAATCCAGTAATACCCAGTGATGTTTACCAGGAAATAAGTGTTGGCTCCTTGCCGTAAGTGAAAAGAAGGAAGTCATGAATATGTGCAATATTTTATTTTTTTTTTTTAGTAATTTTTAACAATGAAGAACTTAATGTCATTATTTTTTTGCATTTCAAACTCTCTGGGAAGTAGCAGAGCAGGCAGTAACATGTAGCGCAAAGCCAGTTGAAAAGAAAATCTGGGATAATTGACTGTTACCTGAGAAAAAAAGGCAGTGGCTTCTTTTACTAGATAAAAAAAATAGTTTAGACTAAACTTGCCATGGTGAGATTCTTTGCTTTCTGTGAGACGTTGGGGAGTAATTGTTGCAAATGCAGTCAAGGCACTAATCTATCCAACACTCAGAGGTCAAAATGCTTCATCAGATTAAGGGATTATAAGATTTCTAGAAGATTTGTAAAGGTCATTTTGAAGTTTTAGTCGTTAGATTTTATTTTAGTGGTTGCTAAAATGCTACAAACAGGTAATTGTGCTTCTGCAGCAGCCCGACGTTTTGACCCACGGACTGCAGAATTGAACAAAATCCGCTTTGAAGGATTTACTCAGTCCTGCAAAGCAAGCAGTTCTTCAGGGCTGGGAGGGTAGGGAGGCACTTTATGTCTGTTGCCAGCCTGGAAATTGATGGTGGAGGTTTCAGCGAGGGCAGCGCCTGCAGCGTCGCGCCGGGAAAAGCAGCCGAGTGGAGGAAGGGCCAACTGAAAGGAATCGCTGCCGGGCCCAAACACACCGCTCAGTCCCGGCTCTGCAGTGTTTGCCGTGACAGGGGACTCTGAGTGCGAGGCAGGATCAGATCAGCCCGAGTGCAGCGTGGCGTGAAGGTGGAGAATCCTCCCCTTGTGGAATAACCGACCTCTCTTTATTCAGGGTTTACATTTTCATTCCCACTTTCAGACGCAGCCAGGGGTACATGTAGTCGCTGATTAAATAGATGCAGGAAAGATGTGTTGAAAAATGCCTGTCTGTTTGCCAAGGGGATGTGTGAGATTACAATGAGCGTGAGAATACACTTTGCAGGGAATTTCCCAGTCAGTTGTGATCTTGAGTGTTCCTTCCCATTAACTGACTGGTTTGTGCAGGTTGGAAGGGAAATAGCAAAGCAGAGCTGTATGAGGAAATACCACGAGCAGTGCTAAGCACTGTGCTCCGTGTGTCCCTGCTGAGCAGAGTGTTCGTAACCACCAGCATCCTTCTCATCGAAAAATACACTTGAAAAATATTTAGATGCCTTTAGGAACTATAATAGGAGCAGCCATATGTGATGTGAACAGTGCCTTTGTCACTTGTCGGGGGTGACATCATCTGTGTTAGCGCTGCCTGCATCCCCCAGCAACTCGACGCTGTTCGCTAATAAGGCGCAGGTCATTAGTGGGAAGAGTTGAGCTCATTACTGGGAGGACTCCAGAGGCACTGGGCTCAGAAGTCACCGCGATTGGCACCTCGTGCCAAGGGCAGCAGGATGGCTGAGGAGCGGACCGACGGTCAGCAGCGAGCGGGGGATGCTCGTTGCATTTTCACCTTTGCAAACTTCTTGTGGCCGGCTTTGCCCGAACAAGTGACAGAAATCCTCCGAGGATGAGGAGCGGGAGGGAGCTGGCTGCTGCAGATAGCTGAACCCGATTAAATCATCTCTGCAGAGTTCGCCCCGCGGTCACCAGGACAGTGACTTATTACCGGTACTTCAGCGGTGCCTGGAGCCGCTGAGCCGGGCTCTACCCCACCAAACAACTAAAACCCCAGAGCAAAATCCTGATTAACATCTCGGGGCCTTGCTGAGAGACTCGCAGCGAACCCACAGGGAGCACTGCCGGGAACGGGCTCTGGCACCAGAGGAGACCACCCAGATACCAGAGGTTCTTCAGCTCCCTTGTGCAACATCCTTTAATGACCAATTAATTCTTTAATGATATCCATTCATTTAATGCGCATATGAAAGCAGGGACAGCTGTCAAACTGCAAATATTTTTGCCCGACGCCCAGGGTGGAGAATCGCTCATTTGCTGCGCGGCAGAGCCACTCGCACACCCTGGGGGAGAAAAGAGACCTTAGCGGGAAAAACAGGCAAGGTTTTAACTTGAAATCATGAGAAAGTCAGCACTAGCCTGCCTTAAACTGTGTCAGAGTGGGAGTCTGCATTTATAACATCCTTCTAAGTACTCCTCAGCATTTAAATTTAGGGTTTTCTCTGTGGGAGATGCTAAAGACGACAAGTGTCTGCAAAGCTGGTGGTACCACACGCAGTATGACCTCTTGGCAAGCCAAGCATTACCAGCCTGCTGTCAAGGTCTCCTCGCTTTTTGCTTCACCCCACGTGAAAACAGAGCAGCTCTGAGCGTTCCGGAGGTGTGAGGCATGGCACATGCTGCGGGGAGACCTGCGCAGCGCTTCCCAGCGCTGGGTTTGCTTAAGTTTAAGGTTAAAAAGGGGCTGCTGAGGAACAACAGGAGTGTATAAAACAGCACTGCTGAGCGTGAGGGATTTTGTACGCTCCGTGTTCCAGCATCTGCATCGTGCAATGCGTAAGTCAAAGTGCAGGAGGCAAAGCTGTTAGCTGCTCTGAGCTGCAGCAGCCCCGCACATTTCCTGGGGCTTCTCATCATTTTGACGCGTGCCATGTGACTGCGCCAGAAAACCCGCGCCGTAGGATGTGCTTGCACTCTGAGGTAACGTCAGTCATTTACAAAGCAATATTTTGTTGGCTTTCACCTACTTTTGCTAGGGGACGGGTATTTATTTTAGCTATCTCAGAC
The DNA here is from genome assembly GCA_027560015.1 of Chloroceryle amazona. Classification (NCBI taxonomy): domain Eukaryota; kingdom Metazoa; phylum Chordata; class Aves; order Coraciiformes; family Cerylidae; genus Chloroceryle; species Chloroceryle amazona. The sequence goes on from JANHFX010028788.1 coordinate 34,076, forward strand.
TTTGGTTTCATTTGGTTCTGATTCTAATTAGCTAATGATGCTGCTTAACTGTGGTCTAAGTCTCTGAGAAGAAAAATAGCAAAAATTTTAATTAGCTGACTGCAGTGCATAACTACTGTGCTGCTAAACTGGTGGGTAACTGACCGTGGGTTGCCTAACATGGTTCGTTTGGTAGGTAATTACCTCACTCACGGGGTAAGCTAACGTTTGTGAGCCATTATGTCACCAGTCCTTGGGGAAAAGTTACCTACGTGAAAGTGCTCACCTTATTTTTACCACATCCCTCAATGAGTCTGAAATATGCATCCAGCTGCCCATGGCACTGCAGAAGAGACCAACATCTGGCGCTGCTGGTGGAACAGGAGAGCTCATTGTGCATGGGTGATGGCATCGCAGTGCCCAGCAAGGCTGGTTTGGAAACCTGGTGTGCTGCAGGGGAGCAAAGAAACAGCACTGACAGAGGTTCTGCAGATTCCTTCCCTTCTTCCCATCCCCTGTCTGTGATGCAAGTGTAATTTAGGAAATCACAAACATCTCTGTTACCATTAACGACCCTCCTGTGGCCTCAAATACATCCTCAGGTTGCCAGCTGCTGTCTGTCAGCTCTTCATGCTCTCCCTGTGGCTCAGGTGAGGAGGTGTTTTCAGGTAGGACCTCAGCCAGCCTGCAGCTTTCTCCCGTGTGAGGTTCCCTGTGTCACATTGAGTGTCCTTCTTCCAGGTGATGGGGGGAAATCAAAGCTTTCTGAGAGAAGATGTTACCGCTGCTCAGTGCCCAGCCAGAGGCTCACTGGCTTTCACCTGCCAGAGGGGACCGAGTGGCAATGTCCCAGTGCCCAGCCTGGGGAAGATTTGGTGCTTTTTTTTTTTTCATCTACCACCTGGAAATTTGGCCTCTTAAAAATCTTTCCAAGTGAATGACAATAACTTCTGAGGACTTCAGCCTGGAAGGAGGTGACTCGCCAGTCTGGTGAGAGTGCTGTGCTCTTACAGCAGCACCACATACTTTTTAAACTTAACTTCTGCCCTCTTTGTGACCTTGTGTCTTTAATGTCTTTGCTGTCATCGATTTTCAGTCTCATTATTGGTTTATTTTTGTATCGCACAAGTGCTCAATGAAAACAGCAGCCCAAGAGGAAAATCCAGCATGCATTGGTCGGTCCCTTATTTGCTCGTATTACTGAAGGGTCTGTTACTACCCTTTAGAAATGAGCAGAAGGAAGAAAAGCAGAGGGAAAAAAAACAGTGGTTTGTTGTATAGCGTGAGGCAAAGAGAGGGAAAGGCGACTGCAACACGTGGTGTGGCTGCACCTCCACTCTCAGCACTTTTCCTCGGTAATGTTCTCCTGGCTAAAGCTCTGCTGTGGGTTTTGGTAGGGCGACCTCAAAATAAAATTGAAAAAAGCATTGTCAAGCCTGAGGAATGTCCTGCTTTGCTCAAGTGAAATCAGAGATTATTCAAGAAAGAGCTTGATGCTCTGGAGAGCTGCTTGCCCAGGAGCAGAGGTGGGTATGAAACCCAGGTACTGGTGCTGGCCCAGGTGTTGCTGTGTTCCTGTGGTGATGGGAGGTGGTTGCCCAACCCCATGGCACCTCAGCTGCAGCCTGACTGGGCGAGTGGCTCGGGGAAGGCGTTTCCAAGATGCCAAGGCAGCCAGTTACAGTGTTTGCATAAATAGGACCACTGAAAAAAATCTGTGCTCTGTATAATTTTCCGGAATAACAGAACCATGCTAATGCAAATACTTCCTGAGAGCAAGGATAGGGTGTCACCTACAGCAGTGAAGAAACACCAGAGCGTGTGTTCAAACCAGTGTGCATGGCTGTCTCATACTTGATAGTTTTCATCCAGAGCCAATGTCAACAACAGGGAATTGCCCTGGTTTTCTGTGTCATAAATTGCTGCTGCAGAATATGTATTGACTTTGTAAGTCAATAGATCTGAATAATTGATTTGAACAGAAGTTGCTGTTTGCATTCTTTTCTTTTTTTATTTTAAATATGAAAAATGAAAAGCTGCTGACTTTCTGAGTAATTGGCTCAATAATTGGCTGGGCAAGTGGGCTACATGGCCATTTGTTTCACTACTGACACGTGAGTTCACAGGAGTCAAACTGACTTTTAAATCCATTGGGAAATGAGTGCAAACGTGCCAGCAGAAAAGGTTTACTCGTGTTCCTCCTTGCCATTTAACCTCCTTTTTCACTTTAGTTTGATTTATGGAGCTTCCTGTTTCCTTTTTCGTTTCAATACCCCACAAAAGGTGTCATGCACGTGCAGTTATTGTGCTGATGAATGCAGATTTATAGATGCTTATACTCCGTATTTTACAATATGCAGTAAAAGGACGTGTATTTCGCCGTGCTCTTCTCTGAACTGATGTTTTCTCCCAACCAGCTGCACGGCTTGTGAACGTGTAATCAGAAAAAAATGATCCCTGGAGGATGCTCAGTCAAGTGTCCTGGGAAAGGAGCTGGACACAGGAACCTCGTCTGCTGGGCAGAGCCTGGGTGTCCTTCGCTCCCCCAGGAAAGTCTGAAGCTGAGGCCAGTGCAACCAGCACCCTGCAGTGTCCTGGGGACCAGAGAGGCAAAGCAGTAAAGGTGCGTGCATATCTGAATTAGGCAGTTATCTTATTCCTATTGCGTCAGTGCCTTGGATCACACAAATGTGTACACCCAAAGCCTTAAGAAATTAACATGGTTGCACTTAAACTCACACACACAGGGGTGGGTGGGTGTATATCTATCTATCAATCATCTGTCTATCATTTATCTCCCTCTCTGTGAGGAGGGGACTGAGCTACTGCCATGGTTTCAGGTGTGAAAGAAACTGAGGTCCTTTAAAAAATACTTACCTCTTCTATTTTTTCACATGTGCTACTGTCAAAAGTGAAATTGAGAACGTCAGAGACCTCTTGAGCCTTAAAGCAAGAAAAAATGAGAAAGTGATTGCCTCAAGGAAGGTAAGGCAAGATGTTTGGAAAGGGAGATGAGCTGTAAGGTGAGGTAATCAAGAGCGTGAAGAGGCTGTAGAAGATGAAGGCAGATTAGGTGCTAACGCGCGGTAATTTACGAGGTTTGGACAAAGCCCAGAAGGGAAGAGAACTGCACATGGGATTGAAATGTCAAAGCACTAGGAAAGAGTTTATGCCTGAAGTCTGGAAGCCTCCTCGAATGATCTGGAGAGAAATGAGCCCTGCCCCATCTCATGCTCAGAGGGGAAGGGAGCAGAGATGTTGAGTGGTTCTTGCAGAAAGAAATCCCAGCTCTGAGCAGAGCTGCTGGAGCTGAGAGACATCTGGTGTTGCTCTGGCTTTGCTTGTTTGCTCAGCTAAAGAACCCGAAGCAGGATCCTTGCAGCTCTCGTGCAGAATCCATGGTGTGATGCTAATGGCACCAGTACATGGGTTCGTGTCTCCTGCAGCCTCAAAGACAAGAAAAAAATGCCCCGGGAGCACTTTTCCAACAACCCTTCTCAACCATAACACGGCTTTGAAATGGCATGACTTCATCTCGTGCTTCTGTCTGAACACCAGAAGTGGCCTTGAAAAGAATTATTTTACATTTGTATGGTTACATAACTAAAAATATTCTATGGTAACATACTCCAGAGTTGGCGTGAGCCAGCTCGGCATGGGGGAGAACAAAGCCTGTATTCTGCGGCGGGCACGGCCGACTGTTTGACATTAAACACAAACAGCTATTTTCCATCTCCCTGTAAAGATTTAACATATTGCAGGGACTTCCAGCACTTACTGCTCTGTTAATGTGGTCTGACCCATACTACGTTATTACAGGGAGAGGGCTTTTCTTTCCTCCCCCCACCCCCTCTCCTTTTTTTTTTTCTTTCCTTATTTTAATACAAAGAAACCCAGCCCTCTCACAGACTTTTGCTTAAATTGGATTTTATTCCTCTTTTAGCCTCTTTTAGTCTCATTTATCTTTGCTGCTGGGATATGTGAAGCAGCAAATCTGCATGGGGTTAATGCACTAAAATAGCAGAGGCTGGCAAGGAGGAGTGGGAGAAAGTAGATCAAGAGAGAGAGCTTTGTTCCAGTTCAAGTGCTTGAAGTATCAGGGAGCGACTCATTCTCTTAGTGGAGACTGAAAGAATTTTGTTAAAGGGATGGGATCTGACTTTGTTGCAGCTGAAGCTCTGATATCTCTGACGACCAGCCCAGGAACATGGGAGAGACCCTTTCCATGAATATTCTTGTGTGTAGGGATTTCATCTGTGCCATTTCAGCTGGTCGCCGTAACTGATTTGGTTTTGCAAAATTAAAACTTCCTTGTGGTTCTGAGGATTTCAACACTAGGAAACTGGGAAAATCTCCGTCCTCGTTCCAGTGGACATCGTTAACAACCCATCCCTTCTGCATTTTGCAGACATATATTGAACTTTGTCAGTTGAAATAGTGATTAAACATAAATAAATAAACCAGAGCTGGAACTACATGGGAGCATGAGAATTATTTCTTACCTCTCTTATGCTTGCCACCTACATAGTAGATCCACAGTACTATTTAATACAACTTTATATAGTCTTTCCTCGGGGGGAGACACTAAGAAGACATTGGGAGAATGAAGTGGGGAGAGGCTTTTGCTTTCTAAGAAAGGCACAAAGAGAATTTGGGAACTCTCAAATATAACAGTGGCTTCAGAGGGAGGAAATTCTTCTGCAGCAGCTGATTTTTTCCCAGTCTGGCTGAGATGTTGGTGTGTGCTGCTGGACCACGGGGTGCCCTGTGCCGAGGAGGGGGCGGGGGGTGGCCGAGGGTGATGCAGCCGCTGCCAGTGCTTGAGCAAAGGGAATTGGCAGAGATGCTTGTCTCCCAGAGCAAAGAAGAAACGTGACACAGAGCGAGGATGAGGGATCTGGCATCTGTAATGCAAAAATTACCAGAACTTTCTCAGGAGTCGTACTTTGATTTGCTTGTTCATTACTGGGGACAGGGAGCAGTTCAGGCTTGGCAGATCAGAAGAGCTGTCATCGTTTCATTTTCATATACTTTAGTACTTTGTAATCTTGGCAAAAGGAAGGCGCTGAAGGGGGTCTCTTCTCAAGTTTCCCATTCTTGCATTTCCAATGCTGATTAAAGAAGAAAACCTCCTACAAGCCTCTTCTTGTTAGATTCTTCAGTCCTATTTCAAGATCAAATAGGCTTTCAAACAGGTCTGGATAAGCTCACAGACATAATCTGCTTGAAAGGGATAGATTGGGCAACACGCTGGATGTGACACGGGATCACTCTGCGTATCGCAGGTGCCCTTCTGTCCTCTGGAGATAACTCCCGGTCCTGTCTGACGGCTCCGGGACAGCGATGTTCTGCAGCTTGCTGTACGACTTGCACAGCACGGCTGTACCTGAAGGCAGCTGTTTAATGGAAGCATTCAGTTTGCATTTGCTGCCACTGATGCTTGAGTGGGATCAACATTATTGAGGCTAATTAGAATTCGGTGAGAACTGATTGTTCATTAGAGAGAGGAAAAAATGTTCTGTGGAGCCCTGGGTTTGCTAGAACTATTTCACATAATTAAGCAATTCCACATCTTGGCATTTTATCCCTCTTGTTATCGTTGCACTTTGTTAATAAGTTTTTAATTGCAAATCATCTCTATGACACAAATTACACTGTGTTTACCGATCAGCAAAAATGCCATGATAACCAGCTCGGGCGCCAAGCCCTTCAGAAACACTGGCTGCCGACTTCTCTCTTTCGTGGTTTGGCATTAAAATACCTCCAGGTTACTTAAAATACATTGATTTCCAGCTTGAAATGCTATGGACTGCAGAGATCCTTAGCTAAGGCTCCAGGAACAGGGAAAGAGGAGCTTTCATAACCAAAAGAAGTTTATTCATATGTTGTAGAGCAGCGGATTGACCAATGTCTCCCAGATGTTCTGGTTTCCACTCTGCCCCGCTGCCATGTACGCTGTGCTTACCTCAAACTCAGGAGAAGGGGCTGTGAATGCAATGATTTAAGATAGTTACACATTCACAATTACCTGTATAGGATTTCTGCCAGGTTGAGCAATAATAATTTATCCTAAAATTTCTATTGTTTGTTTGGGTTTTTTTTGTTTTTCATAAAGTGTCCAGGCTGACTGAATTGCTGAAGAGTCTTTGCTTTCTCTTTAGAGGGAAAGGACTCTTAAAATAAAGTCTTTATTTAGCACCCTCAAATATAAATAGACAAGCCTGAATTCATTTTTGTAACTGGTTCATTCTGCAACATACGAAGAAAATATGTGAATATCTGTTCAAGCTCAGCTGTGAAGTTGCTGTTGGGGTGACTAAGACCGATTTGTGACTTAAGTTGGCAACTGTTTTAATTGAAAATAAGGGGATAAAAATCTTACAAAACTCCAGTGAGACCTGTGTGTGTTTTAGAGAGGGGTTTAGCTTTTGAGGTTATGTGAAAAACTATTTGAAGGTGTTTTACTTCAAGGCTCAGATATCGATCGGCAACAGAAAGGAAAAATATACTAAAAGTTTGAGGACAAATCTCAATGATCTTAAAGGTCTCTTCCAACCAGAATGAGTCTATGATTTACCTCTAGTGTAAATAAAGCCTGGTACACAGGAGTGGTGAGGATTCAGAAATCAGGGAAGTGTTGGTGTCCTCTGTCAGACTGTCAAAGACAAGCAGTGCGCTGGGTCTCTGGCCCCTGAGACTAATGCAGCACAGTTCTGAAGCATTCAGGGGGTTAACTGAGATTAGCTCGTCAGCATCGGACACCGGCATTTGTCCACAGGTGCTTGCACGAAGGTGAGGTTGAGATTTCTTTGATCCCACCGGTTGACGGCAACGCCATGAGGAAGACCTGAATTTTTGCCCTAATCTGTTGACTTTTATTGTGAGATCTCCAGCAAACATTTACCCCTCATGGTTAAGTGACTGCGTCTGTAAAATATTTAAACACCGCTCCTTAGAGCACTTACAGAGTGGTCACCTGGAGCTCGGCGGCTCTTGCCTGGGCTCCCCTTGCCCTGCCCTCAGCCGGGCTGCCCGTGGCCCCAGCTGCGGTGAGGTCTGCGCTCCAGTGCTCATCGCCGGCCTTTGCAGCGTGTGAAAACAAATGAGGTCATTCAAATTTTAGTTACCCTTATTATGGCCATTTCTTTCTGAGATCATAAAGCCACGTGCCTCGTGCATGCTTTTTAGTGTGGAAAGTGCACTCTAAGTGCACTCTGAACCACTTTGGGGTAAATTACGATCCCCTTAAATCATTTCCAATTATGCTAAACCTCCAAACTCCACTGCTGGCTCTCATTCCTCTATCTGAAGTAGCCTTATCAGAAAAGAATCTCTTAGTTCAGGTAAACAGAGATACCAGATACACAAAACCCCACTGGATTGTACTTTTTTTCCCACTTCTTCCCGCAATGTGTATTCTCTCTGGTGCTTCAGGGGTTGGTTGCCTCCCATCTCTCCAGTCAGAAGAGACCGTGCCATTTTCCTCAGACAGATTTGGCTTCTTTCCCTTCCCCAGCCCTCTCTAGTGACAAGGACATCATCTCACAGCTCCGAAGGACAGAACTGCACCAGAGCAACCCCTGTTGCACGTTTTCTTTCCCGAGGATGTATTCAGCTGAGCGGTGTGAATAAGAAGTATGAACACTGCTAACATTCACTGCTTGGTTTCAGCAGTAACTGCTTTGGTAAGAGAGCTTGTTTAAAATGCTGAGCCCTGTTCAATAACCCCTCCACCACACATCTGCCTGCACTGGGTTGTTTCCTTTGTAGCACGTACAGGTCACTGCTGCTTTTTTCCAACACCTACAACTTCATCCTCTCTTGGGCTTCAGAAGGCTTTTTGTTCCACCGCTCTGATTCAGAGGAAACTGCTGTTTTCGTTTGGGCTCCATCACGTGCTTTGCTGCATTTTTCCAATTCACAGATGCAAAATTATATGTACTGGAAGTAAATGTCAGAGTTACCTGAGCTGCTGCTGAGGCTGAAGTGTGCTTTGGCCCCAGTAACCAGACCCCAGGGAAAGCTCCACAAGGCTCCACTGTCCTTCTATCGTACTTAATTTCCTCTGGGTCACTGCAGGAATGGGTTTCCCTGGTCAAGGCTGAAAACATCCCTTTAGGAAATATGCTTTGCAAAAGCTGTGAGCGTGTAAACTTACCCCAGTTTGATGCAAAATAAAGTTATAAAATACTGAATACCAAGGGGAAGAAAACAAATGGAGATACAGACTCATCTCACTTAAAAATAACGATTATCTCAGGCTGGAATTACTCCCATAGGTTAAATCTTTTAAAACCTAAGACTTGGAAGTATCAGCTGCCGCATGTGAGAAAAGCTCCAGAGCAGGTAAAGACAACGAGCTCCACATTTAATAGTCCTGGGAAGTCAAATAACTTAAAATTACAAATGCACTGTTTGAGTTCTGTTTTAAGTGGATGCAATTAATTAGATCAGGCGCAAAAACAGTTGCTTGAGCATTAGTTGCTGCAAGATGAAGCGCACCCTGCAAGCCATCATCACATGCCCAGAATGAATTCCTGTAGTAGTGTCAATCTAAGAGTTGTCAACTGTGTAACTGAAGCATTAGTCACCGGCTGCTCGGGAAATTATGTGTTTGGAACAGGAATGGTAACCATTCATAATTTATCTTAAAGGACAGCCTTTATTTTCTTCATTAGGTGGAGTGTTGAAGGAAAGCTAAATGAATAAAATACTAAAAACCTTTACAGTCAACACTATGAAATGTGGCAGTTTGTACAAGTGTTGTATCAATGAAGAATTCAGCCTGAAGATCCCCAGATCTAGTAACAGAAATTAACTCAAAATCAGAAAAAGAAAAGAAAAATGAAAAAAGAAAAGAAGAAAAGATCATATCATCCAGTGTGTTTTCATGGGGCTGCATTCTACCTCTGGAGTACAAAGAATGCGATTATCGCAAAGGCATCTTCTTGCACCGATAGCTCAAGTGAAACAAAGCCAGTATGGAAAGAACTTCTCCAAGGCAGATCTCTTACAAAGAAGTGGAAAATGTGCCTTTCTGAGAATGAATGGCAATGCTATTTTGCCTGTATTAGTAAAGACAGCAATTATTGTTGGCACAAGGCTCGTTGTAGTTCACAGGGAATTTTCTCGGTCACCCTCAACAGTCAACTGCGGGGCAGAGCAGGAACAGAGCAGGTGCTGTAGCACAAACCTTGGGAGCAAAGCTTCTGAGCATAGGAGTCCTGAAAGAGTATTTTGTGGCTAATCAGTAGCTGTTGGAGTTGTCTCTGGCAGCGGCACGGTGCAATCTGTGCACGGCCATCAACACAGATAGAGAGCCCGTGGTGCCAGGGTCAGCTGAGCTGCTCCCCAGAGCCACCGAGGGCTACAATGGTCACTCCCGTGAGCTGGGGTGCCTCAGATTGCCAAGAGTGAGTGAGCTTCTCTTTCAGCTAGGGGAAAATTCCTCGGCTTTGGCTGAAAATGCTCTATTTTCTCTTCAGCTAGCGGTTCGCCAAGGCGAGGAGATTTCTGAATGTTCCACTATGATGCAGTTTAAAGGAAACTTTTCCTGTCGCTCAGTAGGAGATACAGGGTGTTCCTTCGAGCAACATTCTGGACTGAAATATTGAGTGAGGGAGGACAGTCTCCAGGAGCCTTCCAGTGCTTGGGCTCTGGATTCATTAGAGTCTATAGAACTCATTATGCCCAGTCCAACTGCAAATGGAGCAGCAGAAACAGACGGTTCTGTATGCGAATCGGTATCGCTGGAATGCAAGAACTTGCTACAGGCAGAGGTGGTAAGAGCTAACTTCCAGTGGAAGTTAATAGCAATGATCTGTGGAAAGCATTTATTAACTGACATTTAACGATGCATTGATATTTATTTTAAAGTTTGCATAAGGACTTTAACCATAAACTGAAGCTTTAAATAACTGTGTTGTAAAGGGAAGTGGAATAAGCAGAGCAGCAGCAAGATTAAAAAATTAATAACATGCAAAAGGAAATGAGTTCACCTAAAAAAGTCTCTTCAATTAAATATTTTCACTTATTTTTCATGCACTACCACCTTATTTCCATACAAAACACAGAGGCATTCTGATAATGAAAGCTGCTGCCATTGATCCGTGAGAACCATGGAGAACTGCACTTCCATTACTCTTCTTTGTAAGAAAGCAAGAGAGTTGGAGAGAAAGCCCAGGGTTTATTTCAAAGTTGATGCACTCTCAGCTCACCAGGCTGGTTCTGCATTCAGCAGGTGAGGAGGTGCTGGGATGATTAAAAAACATATCAGGCAACACCAGAATTCAAACACAAAGTCTTTCTTCCACGTTGAAAGCTCAGATCTAACCCAAAGCCTGGCTGAACTTGAGAACAGACCCCAGAACAGTGTGATGTGGCACCGCAGGGTTCTTCTTCCCTCAACCCTCCCACCAGCATGGTCACTTTTTCTCTCTGGTTTGATTTGGCATTGAAATGCAAAGACACAACCCACGCAGCCCCACTGCGATCTCCTGCTGACCATGAGTTAAAAATAGGACCTACAAAGTTTGTGGGTTTTCTTTTCTTTCTCTCTCTTTTCCTGCTCTGTGCAGCAAATGACTGCACGCCGTTTTGTCGGGGCCAGCAGCTGCACGAACGAATAACGTGATGGAAAATTATTATTTCTTAGCCTATAAACTGAAATACGGATATAACATTTTACAAGCATCGATTGATTAACCTGTGGATCCTTGAGATCCAAAGTCGTGGAATAGAAAGTATGTTCAGCAAATCCAGGTCCATGAGTAGTTGGTATTTGTTATGATTTCCTCCGAACCTAAGATTTCCCAGCTCATCTCACTCAGCTCTAGGAGACATGAAGCCACCTGAGACCAGATATATAGTGAGGGTAGATTTAGACTACATAGGAGGAAGAAATTGTTGCTGCTGAAGGTGGTGAGAGCCTGTCCCAGGCTGCCCAGAGAGGTGGTGGCTGCCCCATCCTTGGCACC
>JANHFX010028788.1:45263-89674 GCA_027560015.1 Chloroceryle amazona
GCAGATGGCCCTGCTCCCTGCAGGGGGTTGCACCAGATGACCTTGAAAGGTCCCTTCCCACCCAAACCAGTCTGTGACTCTGGTTGGACACTGGGAACACACTGTTCAAACCAAGTGTTAGTATGCAATGCAAAATCTTTATTAATTTTCAAGTGAGTGAAACTATTTTTTCCTGCTTCTCTTATGAAATCACGAGGCTACACCTCGAGAAGGAAGTTTGGGAGTCGGATCACGCCCATGCAGGATTCAGTGGGGATGAAATGCAGATGTAACTCGTGTTGACTACGCTGCTGCTGCTGCCACTCGGCGATTTTGGCTGGAGGACATTCCAAATCTGGGCCAGACCTGAATGTAAGGCATGGTCCCAGGCACCGCGCGTGCAGCCACTGGCAGGGGATGCTCCTCTGCCCCCCGAGACACCGGGGCGAGAGGCGCATTAGGCAGTGATGGAGAGAGAGGTGTTTGCAGGCTTTAAATGAGGAACCTGCATCACAGGGCTCTGTACGTAGCATTACATTAGATCCCTTTTCTTCCTTCTGCAAAATTGATTATATGCCCATTTATCACCTCCTACACTCACTAAGCTCATTCCATTTGCCTTTTCTTACTCTTCAGATGTGCATTTTACACCCTCAAAAAAGACAGAACACTGGAAAAAAAATGAATACATTTCTCAGTAGAACCCAGGAGTTTAATTCACATCATTAACCCAGGGGACAAAAGAGGAGGAGGAAAACAGGGGTCCAGTCCTCAGGTTGTGGAAGTTGACACATATCAAGTTGGAGATGCTCAGTTTTCCTCTTGCCTAAGCAGTTCAGGAATTTCTCTGCAGAAACAAGTGGAGTTTGGTCTAAGTAAAAATGGAAACAGTCTGTCTGAGTTATAAATGGCACTTGCTGCCAGTGGAATAAAAATCATGTGAAGCAAAGCTCCTACCGTCAGGAGCCAGGAGGCAGTGGAACAGAGCAGAGACCAGTGATGGCTCTATCATAAAACAGAAGCTGACCTATGAAGTGTTTATAGAATAATCATCCACTTCTCAGCATTTCCTAACATCCCACCAGTTTTATTTGTGGCAAACACCCATTTCCCAGCCTTGACACCTCTGTTTATAGCTACCCTGTCAGTCTTCCCTTTATTAAAGTTAAGATCCTCTCTTTTTTATACACATTTCATAAAGAAGTAGTGTCTGGGCCTCGTGTTTGATGGTGTTTAGCTGTGTTGTATTCGTAGTCTCTTGCAGCCAGACACTAATGAGATTTCTAGTAACTCTCTCTTTCCCATTAGCAGCACAAATGCAAGGCAGCTGAGAAATGCTCTTATGCTTTGTGTAGAATAGTTGATGGAAGGTCTTAAAATTAAGTGTATTACATGTGACAAGACGTAAATCTGAGACTGAAGAGAATAAATATGGGACTCATGCTGGCTGCTTGATTTTGGAAGTGCTGACTTGTGCAGTGGGAAGATGGTTTTGGTTCAGGATCAAGACGTTACCTGTGTCAGGAGCACCAAAACTCTGCTTGGAGCCTGGTTTTCGGGGGGCGGGGAACAAAAAAAGCCCCAAACAACCAAGAAAAACAAGAAAACAGCCAAGCTGAGTTTCCAATAAGCTGTGATGGCAACCTGCCCATAACCAATCAGCAATAAAAGAACCCATTTGTGGCTTGGGGAGGGTCGGGTGCAGGCCAAGCGAGCCCACCCCAGGCACTCATGGGGTACAGCTGGGAGCCAGGGCGGGGGCAGCAAGTGGGGTTTAAATAGAAGGGTCGGGGAGAGGCTGAGATTTTGGTGCTCCAGCTCAGGGTGAAAGGGGTTCCTATCTCTGATGAAGACAGGCACCATAGTGTGTGGAGATCCAGGTACAGAGGCAGGTGCTTCCTGGGCAGCAGGACGGAGCCTGCTGCTGGGAGGGTCTGGGGGGTGGTGGGCTGGTGGAAATGGTGAGCTCTCTGGCAGTGTTTAAGGGAGGCCCTCATGGCATTTAGAGACGTGAGAATGGCCTCTCCCAGGATGAAAGAAGGTCTCCTTGAGACTGGTCAAGTAAGAAATCATCAAAAGCTGGAGCTGAAGATGTTTTTACAAAATAAATGCATTTAGAAAATATATGCTCTGGTTGTGCCAGAGCTTTATGCTATCAAAATAGCGTCGTGGGGTTTTGTTTTTTTAAAGGGAAATCCTGTTTTGCGTGTCCTCCAATGATTTTCTCTTGTGCAAACATGCACAGCTAGGAGCTTGAAGCCCATTCCATACGATGCTGCTTAATGATGACCTGAAGTTGTTAAGCTAATTAAAGAATATTGCAGTTAAACACCAGCTCTGCCTTAGCAGCTGAAATGGGGTGGTGGAATGTGCATGTAAACGTGCTGGCTGAAGGCTGTGTAGGGCACTGTGTTTATCTGGCTCTCCTTCTCCAGGCACCTTGTTTGCCGGCGCCGGCCAGCGGAGAGGAGGAGAGTCCCTGCTCCGTGCCTCAGCCTGGGCAAGCGTCGTGGTCGAGAAAAGGTTTGCCTAAAATGGGGAAGCCTTCTGTGGGGAGGTAACACAAATGGTTCTGTCCTCTTGGGGATCTCTTCTGAAGTTGAAGCCCGTGATGGATTTCCATTGGTGTAGCTGAATTAACGGAGGGTTTGAAAAGTCATGGACCCCGAGAGATGTAAGTGAGGCTCTGCTGCAGAAGCAGCTCTTAGCAATAGCCTCTGCACGAGCGTTTATTTTACGTTTCAGAAGTGGTTTTCATACCCACATGAGGTGCAGCTAGGCTGTTATATTTGCATCCCTGTGGGATGGCTTCTGTTTTTAAATATGCTGACATTTCCATGGCTCCAAAACATTCAGTGTAGATGGAAACTCCGTTTCAAAAGCTGATTTGAATTAATACTGTGATGTGAAAAAACGTTTGCCTGCTTTGGGAAGAGTAATGTTTTGCCTGGTCTGCCATGAAAATACTTCAAAGTGGCACAGATAAGGTTATCAGGCGTGAAAATTGAGCAAGAGGTTACAAGGAGAAAATCCATCTGAGGAAGCCCACAAAGCTGCTTGTGTCTGGGGAAGAAAATCAGCATTTAATCATTCCGTGAAGTGAAACTGGCATTTTTCACTAATAGCACTGAACTGTGATTCTCACTTCTTCCTAAGGAAAAGCAAAAGCACAGTATGAGAGTCTGCCCACTTTACTGAAAACATTTGTTGTTCAGAAGCTCTAGTTAATGCAGAGCTGTTAATTGTCTGACCATTAAATTACTTGGCTTCTACTTAGTCCCCACTGGGGACTAATTTTAAATTCAATTAGCACAGAATTTAAAGGGATATAGTTGAGGGATTCTAGAAAACTACAGAGATAGGAAATCGTCTTTGATAGGATGCAGTCGGGAAAGGGAAGCTGTTAATCTCCATTTCAAGGATTTTAAACCAGGAGAAACTCTAGAAGAGAAATTAAATTATCTTTGAATGCACCTGCACAAGTGAGATTCATTTATGTTAATGCACTGTTATTTCTAATTATTTTGGTATTTTAGACAAACTATTAATCAGCCAGGATTTGAGCCAAGGAATAAAACCTTCAGGAATTAAGAAGTGATGGGGCTGTATGTGTAGCTTGAATTCTTTAGCTACTGGCTAAGACATCAAGGTGTTAAAATGCCAGTTCCATCACTTTCACTCAGAAGCAAGAGAGATGAGCAGTCCCATTAGGTGGCCTGATTGCCAAAATACTTTTGCAACTGCAAGAAATTTAGGCAGGCACTCAGAAATCAGAGAGGAGCGAGACTGCATTCCTCTCTCTGCACACAAAGGCAGCCATCCTTTATTTGAAACTGCTGGTAGGGCCATGGGGGTGGAGTAGAGATTCCCAAAGTGAGATTTGGCTCAGGATGGTCTCACTTAGAATATTCATCAGCAGCACCATGAATGTCCCTCTGTCTCCTAGCACATGTGCCCCGCAGTTGCAGCAATGGTCATGGCATTTGCATTCTCAACCTACCATTAAAATGATGGGGTTTAAGGTTTATTTATTAAAATAAAATGCCCATAGATTAAAAATCTGCCCTTGTTGGTAGGAGAGCAGATGAACCAGTCCTCATGCAGCTTTTGGATCGTGTGCCAGGCTTCTAACAAAGCTGCTGAAGTGATGTGGGGAGATGTGCATCATGTGCTGGATGGTAACTGGGTCCTGTGTAGAGTGTGTTGAAGGTGTAGTGCCTGCCTTGGAAGGAAAGGGCTTCTGCTGTAGGGTGCACCTGTAGCAAAACCTCTCTGGAACCTGCATGAGGAGCCGTGTTGATCCTGTGCACCCCTGTCTTGAGACTTTGTGCGCCTTGTCTCTGGCTTTTAGCTGGGATTTTTCGAGGCTCCTCAAAGCTTTAGGGGCTCTGCCCTCCGTGGGGATCAGGCACTTGGAGTTTTCTGAGACTGCAGCCTTTCAGACAGGTACCCCCACTATCCTGCTCCACAGGAGGTCAGTTCTTGTCAGAGAGCTCTGGAAACGAGGTTACATCCCCTCCCCAGGGTAGCCGTGTGTAGAGCTGCAGACACTGGGCACCAGTGCCCACCACTGCTGAGCACCCCATGCCAGGGCTGCAGCAGATGGCACGGCCATGCCCGGCTCCCTCGGGCAGCTCCTGCTCCTCTGCTCTCCTGACACTTCCAGCCCACTGGCGTGCTGTGCTCAGAAGCATGCCTGGGAAGGCAGGAGTGTGTCTCTGAGCCGTGGGGTTTGTTTCTGTAGTGCTGTGGCTTCCCTGAGGAAGGGAGAAGGAGCCGTTCTCCTCCTGCAGCAGCTCCTCAGCTGGCAAGCAGGTGTCTTGTTGGACGAGCTGGTGTAAAGCACCCGAAATATCGACCTGCCCAACCGCTGCGACGGTACAGAGGAGCCCATCGGGTGTACCTCAGTACAGGGACTCGCTTCATTTCTCTGTTACTCTTGCCTGATTTTGAATATTTACACGCTAAGGTAAATGTTGATCTAGATCAAGGCATTGCTCAGAAATGTCCGTGTCTCAACGCGTGAGCAGCTTCCCTCCTGCCCGCAGGCCTGGCACCCGTCTGACCAGCTCCGTGCCAGCAGCAGGCAGGGGCTGGGAGGTGTTTGCTGAGTTGATGGAAATATTCCCGCTGCGTTTCCCACACCAGCCAAGGCACCAGTGAGCAGATGTGGTGAGGAGGGACTGGCCAGGAGCCTGCTGGGGAAGGGGGGAGGTTTTGTCCGCAACCCTCGTGTTGGTTTTGGCCGAGTTGAGTTCAGCCGTGGGCTGGGGAACCTGCGTATTGTGCTGCTGGGGGAGAACTCCTTGTGCTGCCCAGCCCCTGGGAAGGGCTCCAGAGGGAGGGACCCCAGGGGTTCGCACCAGGCCCTCGGTGGTCGGGATGCCTGGAGGGCTGCCTGGGGTGCTGGGGTCCCAGGTGGTGGAGGGAGCTGAGACCTGCTGAGTGTTGATCGCTGTTGCAGAATGAGCTGAGAAGGATAAAAATGGAGTCCAGTTAAGTGGACACTTGGGCCTTTCCTCAGTAGAGCTCACGGCTGCTTCAAATCCTCTTCCCTTAGTGAAGCAAAGGCTGTGGTGCCTGCACAGCCCCTTCCTGTTAAACAACTCGTGGGCATGTGGGGGTTTTATGCTCCTTCATTTCTCTTCCGTATCACTTGAATTCTCCATTTTTTTCTGTTTTGATGTCCATGTACATTTTTTGGGAATAGAAACCTGTTTTTTTTTAAAATGTGTTTTGTATTTAAAAACAAACACCAAGAGAACAAAACCAAATCAAAACCCGAAGGGCAATATAATTGCAATTACGCTTAAAACTTTTTAAAGGATGCCAGTTTTATTTTCCTTCACTTCTCTGGCACGAATCCATTCAGAAACAATGCTTTGCCAACTCATCTTAATTTTGGATAATTACAATTTTGCAATTTCTAATTTGCTAATCTATAGTAATTCTCTCATGATTTTTAAAAGGCGGGGTGGGGGGAGTAAGGAAAGTTGGTTTGTGATCAGAGTTCTCCCTGCTATAATTAACTGCATCTAGAAAGCCATAATTGGTGCCTATATAGCCTCCCAACAGCATCTCTTGAGCTGGAACACGCAGCATTGTATACGGCGCTCGCTGCTCTGGGAAGATTGATTCGCAAGCCACTATCAATCTGTTGCTAAGCAGTTAGTGACGGCACACAGCAAAGTCCTCAAGGACAATACAGAACAGCCAGAATGTTTTTCTCAGTATCAAACCCTTCCTCCCCCCATCTCCTGAAATACTGCATCAGTTGCTCCTTAATCAAAGTATAAGGAATGTTGCCACGGCAATGCCACACTTACTGCCGCCGATCGCGGCGGACGGGCTGGTGCTGGCAACCTCTGGTTTTAGGGCTTTTGCTCCAGGCAGCAGAGGTGGGATGTGTTTGGCTGTGGTTGGCATCTTCATTTTAAACTCGGCTTTCTTTGTAGGGCTGATTGCTTGGGTTTCCCCCCCCATATTTAGGTTGGATTAACGAATGATGGAAGAAGAGCCAAAGTCAGCTCTGCAAACCATCAGCAGAACCAGGCTCTTGAGATGCAACCCAAAGCATCACCCAGGGCTGGAGAGTGATGTGGTGCTTCAAGTACCTGCCAGGAACCTCCAGGGTGGGCAGCAGCAAAATGTGCACCCACCCTGGGCCTGTTTTTGCTCCCAAGCACATTTGTACTGAGCAGCCATCACAATTCTAAACTTAGCCTGGAAGTAAAATCATCTTTCTCGGGGCTGCTGTTCCTCTTAGGACAGTTGGGGGAGAGACCGGGCGTGTATGTGCATCCACAGCACGGGTGTGATTCTTGCACACCAAAACCAGCTCAAAATTAATGAGGCCATTAATCTGTAAGTCTCTTGTGTATGTACAGATGCAAATTAACACCCAATCTTTAAGATACCCTAAACAATTCTGTCGGAAAAGGAACTGGCTGCTGGCTCTACTTTGAGATTTTAATAAAGAGGCAGAGAAGAATGCCAGCTGAGCTGGCATGTCTGACATTTTGATAACCTCGTCAATAATACAGTTATTTTATTGGCTTTGAGCAGCTGCAGAACTCTTCCTTATTGTTTGGCTGTCTGTTCATTCTATTCCCGTCTTGTTGATAACAGTAAAAAGATGATGAGTAATGGTGGCAAATCAATAGAAAGGCAAGTTTCTTCTTCTATGACCATGAACCCAACTCTGCAAGTCGCCTCCTAAAACTTCTGGCTCTTTATTTGATCATAAAAAGATACGGGAGGAAAAACGATCTGAATTGGTAGTTGTTGGCTTAGGCTTTTGTTCCCAGGTTCTCTCTCTTCTGAACTAAGCTGAATTCTATTAAAAGCAAAGCACAATATCGGAGTGAGGGACACGCTTTTAAGCTTCACTACAAGGACCTGATGGGTGGGTGGCTACAAAGTGAACCTACAGCCTTCTGACAGCACTCGCTGCTGTGATGCTGGTTGTGCTCCTGTTTGGAAGGCTGGAGGAGGGGTGATGTTCTGGCCAAGCCTTGAGAAGAGTTGAAGGTGAATCTGATGTTAAAATTATGATGAATGCAAAAGTCAAAATTAAGATTGAATTTTAGGAACTAAACATTGCCCTTGGCAATGCTTAATTTCAATGTGAGTGACGAGCGTATGAAACTTCAGCTGTGGTCGTGTAAATTCAAAGTCCATGAGCAGCCAATAGATCTCAGCTTTCAGCAGCTTTCTTTGTTGTGTGAGAATGGCAAATACATTGAAATGTATCACTTCAGAACAAAATTTGAATTATTGTTTTAAAATACACTCTTCTGCGTTCTGAAAAGGATTTCCCCTCATAAAATTTCATCAAAGACAACATGAAATAGGAGATTCTGATGAACATGGGTGAGCAGGAGCGTGGCATTGAGTTAAAAGCTGGACATGAGCTGCTCTGAGCAGCTCCTCAGCCCTGGTCCTGACAGGACTGTTCAGAGCTGTGGGGTGGGAGCTCAGGGCTGGGACACGGCTTTTGCTTTAAACTCGTGTTCCTTTGTGCCTACAGAAGCCAGGATAACATGGGGTCAAACCACCCGGGGAGAAGCGGGGTTGGTCTGTCCTCTGTCTGTGTGTCTGGCTGCTGCCTGTTCACATGCCTGCGGGCTCCTCTCCTACAGTGTGGAGAGCTCACCCAGGTGTCTGCTTGGCACGGGTCACTTGTTCCTCAGCTGCCAAGCATCATGAACTGGTCCTGGCTTGCCCGTTGGCATGTTCTGCTATGATCACCCAAACTGGCCCTTGGCTACGGGATTTTGTGTCAATGCTTTTCTCAAAGTTTCAGCTCTCGGCCAGGGAGGTGATGGAGAAGGTTCCATCTCTCACCAAGTGCACTACTAATAGATGTTCTTTGGGCTGCTTCAGGCTGGGCCAGTTTGCAGTGCCTAAGCACAGTGTGTTGCAACGGCCTCTGAGCCAGGGCTGCTTCACAGCCTCTTACATTGCAGTCACTCCTCACCCCATCCCCTGAGCTCATCTCTTCATAGCTCCTGAAGCATCAGGATGTGCTTGGTGTCTGCCTACAATGGGCAGGGATCTTGCACCGAGCAGCCTTCCTCTCACTGATGGCCAACAGCCGGTCCTCTGCCTGCTGGTGCAGCTGCCCTGCCCACCCTGGCACCTTCACGCTGTTCTCGGGCACTTCTGGTGCAATGGTTTGAAAGTTGAATGTGTGGAGCTGTTTCTGCAGAGATGTCACAAGAAACTATAACGTGAAAACAATAGTGCACATCTCCTGCTATCTAGAAATTCTGTATTTCATCTTTAAACAAAACTGGTGTGCCTTGGTTGAAACCATTAAGCTGCTGCAGCCACAGCCATGGGAAGGGACTTGGATGGGGATGGAGGAGGGGGGTGTGCGTGTGAGTGGGCTGTGCCTGCCATGTGCAGCAGCAGCTCTGGCAGGAAAAGCCCCACTGCCCTCAGGCACTGTCAAAGCTGCTGTCCTTTGTTCACAGAAAGGAAGCAGCAGCACTTCCAGTGCTTGCCCGGCTTCTAAGGATGAAGCTGGATGCTCAGAATAGCCCCAGGCACAGGCTCAGCCCTGGGGGCAAGGTGCTGCTGAACCCACCTGCCTGCCCTGCTTCTTGGAGGCATCTCCCATCCATCACCTGGGCATCCCCTGAGTGCACATCGGGTGACAAATGTCATCGTTCCCTGCTTGGGACCAGGGATCTCAGCTGGGGATGGCTGTGGGGACTGGGACAAGGCCTGGCCCTGCTGCCCTGCACCAATCACCCAGCCACGGCTTTGGTGTTGCACTGGTGTCTCTCTGGCTTCTGGTGTCCTCAAGTTTAAAATGAAGTTTAAAAAGCTAGAAGCAATGTCAGAAAAGACTAAGAAAACTAATGTCAAGTCTGGCACGCTCCAGAAGAGGCTCTTTAGGAACGAAAGCAAGAGACCCACTGATAGCTGGAAGCCAAAGCTGGCAAAAGTAAATGAGCTAAAACGGATCTTTAATCATTCCTTTACAAAACTTGCAACGTGCAGTTGGAGCAATTCCCTTTCTAGGAAAAGACCCAGCTTTCCTTTCCAGCCAACAGCCAGGCTGTGCCCAGCACGTGAGCTGTCCCCACGTGGCACAGGCCCACGTGTGACCTTGCACCCCATATGGTCAGCAATGAGGGGAGCTGTGTATAGCGTGCTGGTTCCTGGGCAAATTCTGCGTCTGAGGTGGTTGTTCTCAGCCCAGGTTGGTGCACGGTGTGGCTTGAAGATGCCGTTGTGTGCAGGCAGCTCCGAGATCTTGTGATGGCAGAGGAGCACCAGCACCACCCCCACGAGTCGTCTTTAACCAGGTTTGTTACCACTCCAGGGACTGAGCTTCCTGAGGTACCACCTGAAACCAATTGGTTTCTGAGAAAAGATGAGAGCTCATCTCCAAAAGAGCATCATCTTTCAGCTCATCCTTGGAAGACCTTTTCCCCCCTGCTGCTGGTATGTAATTAGGAACTGAAAATGGTAACAAAAGGGGTTTTGTAGATAAGTTGATGCATTTGGCTTCAAAACCACACTAGAATAAGATTAAAAGGGATGGAAAAGACTAAAAAACATCTGCCTTGTACCGAACCAGACCAGAAGGTACTTGATGGGAGATAGAAATCACCTTCTCCAACCTCTAGAGCACTGGATCCATAGGAATTTAACACATCGGAGAGCATCTTCTAGTCTCTAACCTATGAAACTTGACCTCTGATGTTCCAATGTTACCAACTGACTTCCATCCTCCTGTTATACTGGGATAATGATTTTTCCCTGGTTTTATGTCACTGAATTCATTCTGCGTATTTTTCCGTGGTTATTTAATCTTTGCTGTTCAGCCAGCAGCAGCTGTGCTGGTAGGTGAAAAAGCTCGTGTTGTGTTGCCAGAAGAAGAAATATAAGCCAGGCTACTTGTGTTAATATTTGCATCTGAAAGTACAAAACTGAATTTTCTCTAGTACTAGACATTCTCCCGTAGTGAAAGTGCCTGAGAGAAACGTTCTCAGGGCAGAGGGGAGGATGCAAAAAAATAGTCTTGGGAAATACCACTTAAGGAATGATAGTTTCAAAATCCAGAGTGCTTGGAAATGTCAACTCTCTGCTTAGCTGCTAAAAGTTATGTTATGGTCCTAGTCCTTAGAAAAATTTCCTATTTGCCTTTAACTTCCATGAGCAGCATTTACTAAGCAAGAACCAGACTCTGTGATGTGTCTGGGGATGCAGGGCTGCTCTAGGTTGGTTGGTTTGGGCTTTTTGTGCCAAACCCCTGCAAAGCCACTGTGAGCTTTGATGCTTTTGCTGACTATTTGGGGTTTGAATGTGGCAGAAAGCAGCCTTCAGCAAACAGATCTTCTGTGAGTCCCTTTTCTGGGCTTACAAGCTCTTTCTGAAGGATGATGCAGGACTCACCTTTTCCCCCCAGGATGAACACAGGGTTTGCTTTATACCTAAAATCAGCCCCTCTTACTCTGGGGGAGGCTTTTTGACCAGCTGAGCGCTGTAGCAAGCATGTACCAGGGGACAGAGAACGCTCCTTCAGGCACAGCACTGTGGGGCTGAGGTGTAGGAAAGGGGACTGAGGGGAGGTGATGCCTCCTGGCAGGAGCTCCCAGGGGCTCTACCACAAAGCTGAACCCTCCCCTCTCTTGGAGCATTTGTGCTGTTGAAGTGCAGGGCTGCTCCTGGATCCCCATCGCACCAAACAAGAACTGAGCAATCCTTGGTGGTGTCTGGGGGGCTGTTAAGGTTGGGAGAAAAGCTGTGTGGGTGTTGGGTAGTGAAACCCATCCAGCTGGAAGGTGGCTGGGTAAAGCTTGTCGCATCCCAAAGAGAATTAGTGCTTGCTGCCCAAACCTGCCCTTTCCTGGGGTTTTAGCAGGGCCCTCCACTTGCTCTGCCTGCCTTCCAGATCCACTCAGTCTCAGCTCCAGGCTCCGAAAGGCGAAGTGTAGCTGTTCCAAGCAGCAGGCAGGAGGATCCCTGGTGCTGCAAGATGTGAACCCGTAGGCAACTGCAAGTGGCTGCTCAGAGTCCCATATTGCTACTTGTGTTTCTTGGCAAAATGATAATACTCCTGAGCAGTGACGATGATTTTTTTTTGCGTGTGTGTCAAATTCCCTTAAATATATCGCTGCTATTAAAGCAGCTGCAAAAGTCAGGGCTGGAGTGCTGGAGATTGCAGTGCAGCCTCTAAGCTGTCTATAGAGAAGATTTTCCCTTCTCCTGTTTCTTCCAAGTCTTATTGAAGCAGAGGTGGCACTGCCTGAGGAACAGCCCATCCCAGCCCTACGCCAGCAGGGAGTGGGGATCGGTGCTGGGGCAGCGTTGCAGTTGGGGGCTTTTGGCCACTTGCTCTTTCCAACACTTGAAGCTTTTGGAAAGCTCTGGGGGTGTGCGTGTATAAAGATAAACTGGTATTGGAGATGGTGCCAGTAGATGGCACTCCAGAATACACAGCCTCATGTCAGGGGCTTGCAGGACCTGGTGCTCTACAGCGAACGCACTTTTCCCTGGCAGGTCTCTGCTTGCTCCTGTGAGGAGCTCTGGAGGGATACAAGCTGTGCTGGGCATCAGTCCCGCTATCCCTGAAAGCCCTGCAGCAATACGGGGTCTGAGATGCTCTGGGCCGGTTTGAAGCAGGAGGGGATGTGCAGTGGTGCTCAGTCCAACCACTGTGCCGAGAGATGCTGGGGCCTGCACCCTCCTCCACCCTGGAACTGCCAAGTACCCACAGGTAGTGATGCTGAAGTGGATTTTTTAGTGCTAGGGGGAAAAAAAAATATACTTTATTTGTCAAAGGGTTTGTGGTGATCAAAGGGCGAGTTTAAACGGAGACCCAGGCAAATGCTACTGCATCTGTGCTTGGCATCATCATTGCAGGGGGGTCGGACTAGATGACCTATAAAGGTCCATTCCAACCCAAACCAGTCTGTGATCCCTGTAAACCTTAATGTGGGCACAGTGCTTCAGTTCTCTCAGGTGGTGAGGGTGTCACCGTAGGGTTCACTCACACATCTCCAGAACAGGTCTTCTCCAGCTTGTTTTGTTCGTGGTGTCTCCACCCATCTCGTTATTGGGAAAGGAGTTGTGTTGGCATGCTCAAGGACAAGAAATCCTCCTCACCCTGACTAGCGTGTCCCCTGCTGCTTTGGATGTTCCTTATCTGCACGATTCCTTCTGCACGAGTTCCACAAGTGATCTGCCCTAAACAACAGCATAGAGACACAGGCAGTGTCCATTAGAAGTGAGGCAAAATATTGCCCAAACTATCTCCAAATCCCTCATAATTTACCCCAAGTGTTTATCACTGGGACTGGTAACATAATCGTTGTGCAATTTGATGAAGTCCACAGTCTTTTGGTTGTTTGGTTGGGTTTTTTTAATGTAATTTATCTGACAAATATTTCTTTTGTTGCTACTCTTGCACTGTCACAATAAGTGGAGGAAGAGGCTTGCAGGGTGAGGCTGTGCTCCGAGACACACTGATTTAGTAATTAGTGTCATGTCCATCTTGAATTTTGCAATTCATACTCATTAACGTGAAAATGTTCTTGAGATTTTCTTCTTCTAAAGTACAAAAGCAGCTTCTATTCATTCCAAGGGATCTGAGAGCAGTTGTCTCTTGCGAGGCACTGAACAAGGAGGGGGCAGCCCGAGCATAATCACTAAATGGTATTTAAGCCAATAAATTTATTGCTTGTTCAAATCCTTGATTAAAATGGTATTTATCTGGTTTTACGTCAACCGTTTAAGGAGCTGGACTAAATCACTCTGTTAAAAAAAAACAACCCCCAAACCTTCACCTAGCTCTGCGCTGCCTGACTGCTGCACTTGGTAAATAAGCAACGCGGTCCCGATTCTGGTCGTGCTTGCTGTAGTTACAGGCTGGCCTCGTTCCACCGACTGTGAAGAAAATGCTCTCTGGTTTGCAGCACTTAGCACAGCTTAGTGCACTCTGCACCGCCTGCGTGCGCTGCCTTGCACCCTCTCATGCGAACGCAGACTCATTTTGGGATGGAGATGGGTAGATCAGACCGAAGCGATAGCAGCAAAGCCCCATCCAGGCAGCAGTGCTGAGTGAAGTGGAGATCCGGGGGTGATTTCTGCAGTGCTCTGAATGAGCTCTGGTGGTTGTGCCACCAATGCTGGGCAGCCCCACGCACCGAGTGCCTCTCTGCCCCTGCGTCCAGGATCTTCTCTTCACCAGATACCTCCACGCGTGCAGCCGCACACGTTCCAGCGAGCAGATATCAAGTACTACTTGATTTCCTTGTTCACATTTGGTGGTTTTAATCCAAAAGTTGATCCTCATTATATGTGTTCCTAACTTATTCATGTCCTCATTACCACGGGCATCCATTTGCCATCCTCTGTAGTTAAGAGGGTTGTGGTTGGCTCCATCCCCACCTGGAGTGAATGCTCTGTGCTGGGGAGCGCTGCAGCCCAAAGTGCTGCTGGCAGTGGTGAAAAGGGTCGCATGCACCTGGCTTTGGTTGTTATTGTTGCTGGCGCAGAGTTGTGTCTGGGCTGGTGGCCTCAGGAAAGGGCCATGGGCAAGTGGACCTGCTGGTCCTCACTCAGGGCTGCTGAGAGAAGAGCCTCTGACACAGGTACGGTCTGTGCAGGGCAGCCTCCAGGGCTCTCTAGCTGGAACCCAGCCATGTGAGCACCGCAGGAAAATGCCAAGACCTCCAGCCTGAGAATTCAGGTTATTTTAAAATGCATTATGAACTCTTGCAGTAAATATCCAGGGTTTTTTTGTGACACAGTGAATTGGGGAGTTGCTCCTCCATTGCTAGGTCAGCCAGGAGCAGAGATTCCTCCTCATTCTTAGCCATGAATTGTTGTTCTACAGGAAGGTGGGGAAGCTCAGGTGCAAAAGCATGTCAGGATCTCTCTTTTTTTTCTCCTGGATAAAGTGCTGATGTTGGTTAATTTGCACGCTCTGAGTTTGGAGAAATAATTTCAATTTATTTTTCTCTCCTATTCCAGAACCCCTTTTTGGGGCCAGGTTATAATCTCATCTGTCCAAACAGTAACCTAATAACCTACAGGATATTCCAGAACATGAAATGTATTTCTTTCATGTGTTAATTGTAAGCAAAACAGCCCTTTGAGTCACTGGACTCTCCCATTTCTCAGATGAGCACTAGCATCAGTCACACAGTTCCTTTGGGTTTTGCGCTGAGCATCCGTGAACAACTTCTCCTAATGGAACGGTTTCTTACAAACGAAGTATTTAAATTTGTCTGCAAGGTTCCCTTTTAATATAATCAAGCTCTCTATTCAAGAAAGCAGATCTGATGAAACATCCCACTTCAGAGAGGGCAATTTAGGCTAGACATCAGGAAAAGCTAGCTAATGATTCAAATGGTGAGGAACTGCTCTAGGTTGCCAGGAGAGCTTAAGGAAACTCCATCATGGGAAGTCTTTAAGAATAGGTTTGGCAGCTATTATCAGGAATGATTTAGCTATAATTGATCTTGACTTGGAACAAGAGAATGGACTGGATGATTTCTTCTTTCTTGTTTTGCACGATTTCCAAGAAATTCTTAAAAAAAAAAGGTTGCATTTAGATGGTTCTGTATTACCAAATGTTCCTTCCCCTCTTTCTAAGGGAATTTTCAACTAAATTTCAACCGAATGTGCAAATAGTTGAGCAAGGTTTGTAATTTATGTCACATGTCAAGGCCTAAGCCTCTGGAGGCTGTAGCTCCATCTCCCTATATCTTTAAGTATTTTTCCTTCTCTTCCTGTTGTTCACTAGGCTCGTTGTCTTGCAGTCAGCTACCTTGAGTTGCTGTTTCTCTGCCGATGCCAAAACCGAGGCAACTACACTGAAAGGAGCAGAGCTGCAGCCGCCTTGCAGAGCACAGCTGAGCCAAGCCTTTTATTTCCACAAATAAGAATTAGAACAGAAAGCGTTTTTTAGCAAATATTATTCAACGGAACTTAAAGGAAGAGCTGAGCACTCAGAAAATGACTCATTGTGCAGGCGAGGAGCAGGCACTGCCTTCAAGTGTTGTCTTGGGGGCTGTCGTGTTAAATACAGGACTGAACTGACTAACAGCAAAACCGATGCAGAACGCTGATGGTATCTTTGACCTTTATAGCCTTGGTGAAATTTATAATTTGTGCATTTTCTAATTTAAAAAAGCAATAATATTAGTCATTCTTTATCCTTGCTTCTCCAAACCCGATGAACATATATACATATGCAACTGTGTATGTTCAGAATCAGTACTTGTGTAGGAAAATGCATTAAGATACACCCAAAAGAAGACACTGTAAAATGTATAGATTGCTTCCTGTGTCTCTTCCTGCGGCGATGGACGGAAGAGACAGGAATCTGAAAATAACTGCCTTTCACACCTAGAATTCATGTGCGCAGGCATCCTGCCCCTTCAGAATAACCCCAGATCAGAACGCACATCGTGTGCCTTCTCTCCAGCGTGTAGCATTCCTTCTGGGCATTTTATTTTGGCTTGTTCAAGATGAGATGTTACTGTTCAGAAGCAAAATAGGTTTACCCTGCCAGCAGGGACGAACACTTATAGCCTCCATCAGGAGTTCTGTCAGTGGCCTGGCGCTGCCCAGATACCACCTCTTGCAGGAAGAGGACACCGAGTTGTCCAACGCACCAGGCAGCTCTTCTGGAGAGCTGCCTGCCTGGCACAGAGCTGCTCATGAGCAGCATTTCTTCTGTGATGGTAAAGCTGGTGGTGATGGGTGGATTCCAGGTGCGAGGACTAGAAGCCACACCTGGTGAAAAGCTAAAGTTGGGGTTGGTGTTATATGTGGAACTGGGGAACTTTGGACACGATTTGCGGCTGTGGAAAAGGGGTTTGTCGTAGGTGAGCGTCTGTCTGGAGAGGAGGCAGTGGCCTTTCGATGGCACAGGGTAGCCCTGCTCAATGAAGGCTCTGAAAGCCTGAGACAATAACCAGTGAAATCTGCAATACTAATAACAAATATACACCAGTTAATATTTCCTGATAGAGATGGGCCAAAGCTTGAGTTACTTTCCAAATCCCTGTGACTTTGCAGGTTGGAATTAAAATAGCATATTTATGCAAACCACACCACTGATTTTGGCTTTACGATGTGAGAAACTTGGCCGGTGAGCTTTTGCCAAATAAAACCACCCTGGTTTTTATTTCGCAGCAGATTTTGCAAGCAAGGATACTTTTCAGAAAATGAAATCCATTGACCCAGGCCAAGAGAGGAGGGAAGAGCGTGTAAAGCTTATAAACATGTAGCTCTAAAAACATTGAAATCCTCCTCTGTATAAGTTCACTGAATCCAGAGGAGCTCGCTCTTTGACACTCTTGAACTTGCAGTCAAGATCACATGAGCAGCAAAGCTCGTTTCCCACCTCAGAGCTCTCCCTGTCCTGAAAGCGTGCAAAAACCCCCGAATGGTTGGTAGCATCTTACGTTCAAAACCATTTTCTCACTTATTCTGGTGAATGGCTATGCCCAGTAAGTAACTGCTGTCCCCAGTTTGCCACACGGAGCGGCAGGACCGGTACTTGGTACTTACAAGATTAGAGTTACAAAAATGCCTGATGTCCATGAAATCCTGAGGTTGTCCAGCTGTGTTCAGCCCCTGATTTTCTCCACTCCCCTCACCATAGGTTAGGCATGGGGAGTCTCTGCAGAGAAGAGCCTCAGTTGATGGGGAGGAAGCAGCTATTTCCGTTTCTAATTCAGATTATTTGTACAGTATTTCTGGCCTAATCAACTGGAGCCAGGCACTTCAGTGCTCCACCCACCCAGCTTCATGGCCTTCGAGGGTCCAGCCTTTGAGAAAGCTGAAGAATCAGCATTCCCCCTTTTTTCTAACTCATTATTTGTGCACAAGTAACCCACGCTTCACCACCCGCTCTCTGAACATCTGCATCCCTGCCCAAGCAGCAGAGGTGTACGAAGAGTTTTGATTAGAGGGCATCAGGCACGTTGCCCAGTCCCTCCTCTTTATGGCTTGCTGACTGTAAACATTTTTTTTTAAGACACCGGAAAGATACGGATGTTTCTTCTGAAGGTCTGTTTGCCTTCAAACTGGAAATGCAAGTAGAAGAGGTCTGCGGTTGGGTCACTGAGGTAGTGTTCTGCTTCTGGCTGTGGGAAAGCATGGTGGGGATTGCTCTGTAAAACTCTGCAGCCACTCATTAAATGTTTGGAGGTTTTTTTTCACAAATTAGCTTCAGCTACTCTATCTTTCCAGCTGCAAAAAAACTTACAAGGTGTTAAAAAAAGCTTAATCTCCTGTTACTTTTTCTTCGTCTCCACCCTGAAATTTAAGTTTCCCTTTCCCCATTTCTCAAGGTAAAACACTCCTGAGGAAAAGAGCAAGGAATGACCTAGAAGCTGACGACGTGTCAGTGCCTTGCCTCTCGTGAGATGGATGTGCTAGGGCTTTGGCATCGGAGAGCAGCTGAAGGCAGGCAGATATGGGGAAAGAAATGATGAAACCAGATGTAAGGTTGACTGAAACCACTTCTACTGATTCATATGTTTAATGTATTTCTCGGCCCTGGTATTTCATCGCTGTATATCCCCCCCTGGCATTCATTGTGCTCCGTGTGTGCAACAGCCAGCAGCTGGGGAAAGGATCGTGTGACCCCTAAAAGCCACGGCTTTAGGTGAGAAATGGCCAATATGAACAAAAAGCGTTGAATGTGCAGTTTTCTGTTCTCATATACATCTTATTAGTGCTGAGGGAAGGAAGGAGACCCCACAGAATCATGGATAATTTTGCTTGGGAGGGACCTCTAAAGGTCTCAAGTCCATCCTCCTGCTCCAGTGAGATCTCCTTGCTCAAAGTCTGTCCCCACCTGCAGTGCCTGTGAGCTGCTGCCAGCTCCTCAAGATGGCCATGGCCCCTCTCTGCAGGTGAAGTCACACCTGCAAAATGGAAACGTTTAACCATTGTAACCTGTCTGAAAATAATTACCGTCCCCTCGAACTGAAAACGTAGCTTATGAGCAGCTAAGCTTTCTATATGCCAGAGCTGCCTTCCTGATTTCTGCCATGCTCAGCAAGCAGGCATCTTTCTGTCCATAAGCCCTGCATTCAGGCTTAGCAAAGTGACTGCCCACTTTTCCTGCTCCAGAGTGACGTGGCCACCGCTGCCCCCAAGGGATGCTCGCGGGGGACCGAAGGGATGCTGTGGAAAAGTGCTGAGCTAGTTCTTTCCCACCTTCTTTGGGACTGAACTGCACAGCCAGGCAGCATCCCACTCAAATTCACTCTTCCATGGCTTAGCTTGGCTGAAAGCTTCATGAGCCTGAGAGAGGTTTGGGTTTGTGATCATATCCAAAGCTGGAGATGTTTTGCCAGGGCTTTGCTTGAAAATTGCTCACAGCTCCATTGACTGGCTGGGCTGCCTCTGCAGCATCAATTCTATCCCTGGCTGACACCTTTGATTTTGGAAGTTGTCTCCATTTTCCAGAGAAAAGTATGTACATTAGCTATTTTTGGAGAGAATCTATTTAATCTCCTGCAAGAAATGGAGCAATTCACTTGTTCCTTCTTTCCAGAGCCATTACATTTCTCTTGGTGGCAGCTCCGAGGAACAGAAATCCTTAACTTGTTTAATGTCTTCATTGGGGTGCCTGAAACACACCTAACTGAAGATCCACTTCAGTACCACCACGAGTAAAATAGCATGTGGCACCCTCTGAGTAAAGCAGCTTCTCTTTCATCTTAGGTAAAAGGGAATGTTAAAAAGGAACCAGTCTTTTTGATGGTTCTTGTATCTGCCTGGAAGCCAAATGAAAGCACTGCTGACTGTTCACCATTTCCTTTGGTCATTCTTTTATCTGGTGCTTAGCTGAGGATTAGCTGTGGTCTTTGCGCCGTGTAAAGTGTATTTAGACTCTTTGCTCGAGTGAAAAATGAGTTGTTATCTGTGCCAGTACTGAAGTGTGCAGGGAGAAATCTGGGACAGTCAGAGGGGCTGCCAACGGAAATAACCGATGGAAGGTTTGACTGGGCTTAATTGAAAACACATAAAGCAGAGGCTTATATTGTGAGTTCCTAGTGATGGAAAAGTGACCGAAAGCAAGTGGTGACTTCAGAGAGGCTGAAGAGCACAGCCTGGGGGCTTCTCAAGCCTGTCTGCAGACTTGCTCCGTACACATGTAGTCAAGCGAGCTGGGCTGCTTGCAAATTACAGAAGTGATCAATATTGCTGATAGCTGGAGGGGCCTCTTCCTCAGACCAGAAAATGAAAACCTTGCCAGAGTGCTCCAAGCTCATCACCATGCAGCTCCACAGCAATTGTCCTGTAGTCCTGACATGTTTGCAAATTGGCTTACAAAATAATTAGAAAATAAAAATAAATCAGAAGGTGCAGCAGCGGCTGCCCTTGAAACGCGGGCTGGGCTTTGAGGTCGCGCTGCCGGTGGCTGCAGCGAGCGCAGAGGCGGGTGCTGGCTGGGGAACACCCTGTTCCCAGGCAGGAAGGATCTCCTCACCAGAGGTGAGGCAGCGCTCGCTGAGCCGCCGGGTTGTGCTTGTGGGCTGAGGTGAAGTGCAGGGAACTCCCGACGAGGTTAACGCTGCCGAGGTGGAAACAGCAGCGGTCAAGATCTGGATTAGGGTCCAAGGTAAATAACACGGTGCAGAACATCGGGTCACGCCAGCAGAGCTGTGTGAAGGCACCAGCTCTGTTACCTGCTGGGTACTGGTGAAGCAGCTCTGAGGTGCAGGGAAGGCTGTTTGACCTGCTACAAGTTAAACCATTTGTTCGTGTGTGGTGCGGGTTCACAGGTGGAAAAAAGGCTGCAGTGTTTAGTCAGCAGTTTTGGGTTGGTTAGTTGGGTGCTCTTGGTTAATGCCAGGTATTTTAACAACTGACTAAAATGCCACAAGATGTTTGCAGAAGCTCTCAAAGGAGTTGTTGCAGATGCAGACTCACCTATGACTGGGTATCTGCGGTCCCACAAATCAGTGCTCGCAGCTGCAGGACACCTCAAAGGCTCTCTGAGCTGGTGGTCCCATGAAGGTGCAGAGAGTGAACAGGCAGAGGTGGCACACTGCTACCCCTGCTGTCAAAATACCATGGCAGGTCTTCCCCTGGTCCAGGTCCCTTGCTAAAAGAGAACAGCCTTGTCTTTAACTTCTGCTACCTGATGGCCACTTAAAGGACTTTTTCAGATCCATTTCTGCCTTCCCCTTTCCAAGGCACGCACACAGCCCACAAGCTCCCGTGGGCTTCTTTGCTTTGGCTTTGCTCCCTCTTCTACTGTACTTTGCACCAGACCGAGGTGTGTCCTCAAACGCGGATGCACGGAAAGGTCACCCAACAACGGGCCAGTTATCACTTGAGAGTTTTGATAGCAATTTTTTTTTTTCTGACTGGCATCATCAGCTATAGGACGGAAAAACACACCAAGGAATGCTCTGTTGTCCCTTAGAAAATGACATCGTCTATTTAAACCCCTACTCTGATGAGGAGTCACGGGAGAGAATCCCAACTGCCATCATTGGGGAGTGAAACAAGGAGTTGTTGAATAACATTTGAATTTCTAAATCTAGCTACAGTTGGCAGAGAAGAGTGGAAAGAATTGATAAGATAGATTTCTCTGATATCTTTGTTTCTGAAGGGCTGCTAGAAAGGTCAGCGCCGTTCTGTGTCTTCAAAAACTGGATGTGTTGGGACAAACGTGGCCTTTGGGCATATATGGGACCAACCTCACTGAGTGTGGTTTGTAGCCTGGGTAGTGAACCCACCAGATGGGCCAGCAGAAAAATAGAATAACCAGGGTTTAATATTCTCCAAGAGAAAGGGGAGTAGGTTTCTCTTCTCTCCGTCTCATTTTCTTTCTCTCTCTGCGACACAAACACACACGGGCATGTTCTTCCATTTTTCTCATTTACTCTCAATCAATCTGATTTAGTAGAAGCACCAAGAATAAGCCGAGCTGCCATTTCTCTGTCTGGTATTTAACAGCCCGTCGGTGTGACAGGCATCTGACGCCGGTGCCGTAACGCCGGCACATCTGTTATTAGAAACAGCTACCAGTGGGAAGTCGTGAGCTGTGTATTCTCTATGGTTACCCACAACACAGGGGCTGGAAGATGAAACGCGTCAGGCCAGAGGAACAATTCATTACCTCAGAGTCACAGGAAACACACGTCAGTTTTTTTTAAACCAACACAAATATTCGGGCTGAACCATTCACCTGCCGTTGCCCTTTCGGTTACATCGCTCCCCTTGGTACCGGCCGCACAGGGGTTTGTCCCTCTCCTGCCTCAGCCTTCCCTCTGTGCTGCCTTCCCCAGGTCTCTTCCCTTCCCACCCGAGTGAGCCAGGGCCCTCATCTCCCCGGGGCAGGTGCTTTTCCAGCTGGCCACGGGCGATGCCCGCTGCAATGACCTTCCCCTTGTGCGCTTGTGCTTCGTATTCTGGGATCAGGGGTTTCATTCTCCACATTGCCAGGGCAAACGACAGTGTTGTGGGGCACCAGTGTGCTTCTGCAGTCGGTGAGGAAATCCCATGTGCGTTTAAAACCCAGCACAGCAGCCAGCTGCTCTGCTCCCCCTGCACGGGGTATCGCCCACCGCCGTGGGAGCTGACCGAGCTGTCTCACAAGGTGCTGCAGAGAGCGTGGAACCCTCCTCAGCAACTCGATAATTCATCCTGCTAATCTCTGAGCTACAGCTGATCCTCACTGCCGACCGTAAACCCTGGGCGCTGCACCAGCCCCATTAATTAGCGTTTATCGGTGCACTGTGAGGTGAGGAGCTCGATGTTTTGATCGTAACGGTTTCAAAAGCTGCACTTCTGAAGTTATTTGCTGCTCGTGGTCCAAATACTTTTACTGTTAGGTCAGCAGGATGTCCAGACCCTAAGATAGTACCTAAGATTTATGTTCGTACATCAACCCTTGTTTATAGTAGTTGGATACTGTTCTCTGGGATTTCTGTCACTGAAAAGTAATGCAAGGCAGAAAAATTCTTTCTTGCCAAGGAATAATTCTGAAATTTCAGAGGAACAAGAAATTTCATGGTCTGAGTTTTGGAATTCCCCCCCCCCCCCCTCCCAAAGCTACAACTTATATGAACAATTGACATCAAAGCTAGACGAGCATCAGAACACTGCTTAACAAACACTTGTAAAGGGCTCAAAACACCTAAAATTGGGGACCTGACCTTCTCCTGGGGTGGAAAAGGAGAGTAAATTCTGGCTAATTTTGGTTATATAATTAGTGTTGCTTTGCTACAGTTGCACCAAAGTGGTGTTAGTGAGGCTGGGACAGATGTCTGCTCCAAGAGTGGGTTTGGTAAAACACAAGCTGTCGGCTTGTTGAAAAGCCATGGAAGGGTTTACAGGGTCAGCCTCATCTTTAAGTGAAGGATTTTGGCCTAGTGGTAAATGAGAGAAAGGCTGCATCTTAAAGAGGGATAATCTACAGAGAAAGTAAGAAATCTGACTTCTCTTTGTCTCCTGTCTCAGAGACGATTACCTCTAGAAACACAGGTGAGTGTGCAGGAGCAGACCTCACCGCAGGGCAGAGGTGACATCACTTCATATGAGAATGCTAAAAGACAGGCTTTTAGCAAGAAGTGCCTGCATTATTTTGGTCTGGCCTCTACACAGGCTTGGGGACGACCGTAACGTGCTGTTCACTCCCGGTCACTGCCCCTGTACAAAAGGAGTTTGTCCAAGGAAAGAAAATAGAGCAGTTGCTGCAGCTGCCGTCACTGTTCCATCCTCAGGGAACTGCTGGAATTTACACAGAAAGGTCAGATAAATAACATAAACAACTTCCACTCTCTAATTTTACTTGATTAAAAAGGATCAGATACTAATTAGCAATCTTAATTGGGCATATCAATCTCAAATGAGTCCAATGGAAGCCATCAAAAACTAAGTTAAATGATTTGTTACCAGAGTGGGAAACTGCTTATTTGTCTGACAGAATAAAGCAGCTCCTCAGGACCTGCACGTGCATTTGTTGGCCGTGAGAACTGTTTGTGAACCCCCAGTGTTGTTGCTGGTTGCCTTTAGGTGTTGCTTCCTCGCGAGGCTGAACTGGCACTTTTGGGCAAAGCTTGGAATACAAGGAGTTCTTGCAGCTATTTCCCATATCCCAGCTTTGTTTTTCCAGCCAGATTAGAAATGGCAGCTTCAGGCTCATTGTCCCAAAGTTCTCAGCCCGTTACCCGGCAAAGGATGCTGTGTCATGTCCATCTATCTCTGGAGCTACCCCAGGGTCCAAGGGAACCCTCTTCCCCCCCCTCCATCAAATCCTCCTCCAACGGACAGTGCTTTCCTGTGCCTATTTTATTAGCAAATACATTTTTCATATCTTTGCTGAAAACTCCATTAACAAGCCCCTACTTTGTCATTTTTGACACTGTACAATTATTGTTTTATAGGAAAAGTTGTTCTGTTTGTCCAGACTCTGTTCAGTGCTCTCAAATATGTTTTATTCTCCAATAACCACTTAGCTTTCTCTTGTGAGAAATACACCACTTTCTCCTTTAGGAGACAAACGTTTGATGAAGGTGCTTGTTGTAGTTTTTTGCACTTACACGATGCGAGAGGCTATAGCAGTGAATGCTTTTGGAATGATACGCAGCTGCGGGACTTGGGTTTGCTCAAAACCTGTCATAAAAACTGCCGAGCAAGGGAAATGTGTCCTCTGTGCAAAGGAAAACTGCACTCCACGGGTGCTGAGCTGTCACTTTGCTCCCAGCGTTTGGGATCAGGCAGTTTAGGGATCCTGTTCACCTCCGTGTCAGCAGGTGCCTGCCTGAGACCCAGGTCTGTGCCTCTTCCCAAGCCCAGAGCCCAGCACCTCCTGAACAGCCCGAGAACAGCGACCTCAGCCACCTCACCAGCCTTGCCCGTTAACTGTACCTGGTAGATCAGGGACAACACTGAATTATGTGGTGAGGAAGAACACACAGATGTTCAGAGGAGGAAAATAACTTTCTTCTGAGAACCTCCCGATGAGCACCAAATGCTGAAGCGTTTTTGTAAGGCCCTCGAGCACGCTCGGCGATGGCCAGATGCTTTCAAACCATGGTCATCACAGCTCTCCATGGGAAAGGCATGAGCTGCAGGAAGGCCAGCTCTGCAGAATTAACGGCGTCTTATGGACAGACCACCCAGGTGAACACGCAGAAAAGAGTTAGGCCAGGTCTGCATGACGGGCTTTTTCCAGTGCTGGGCATCAGGCTGGTGGCCTGTGCTCTCTCACCAGCAGAGCTGTGCTAGCAGAAACATGCTTTTGAAAAAATACAGGAGAAGAAATTTCCTTTTATTTTCCTTGGAATTCCCTAAGTGTCTCTGACAGTCATTGCCATACTATTGCTTATATAAGCAGAGGTACCCAAAGATGAGGTATGGAAATGCTGCCACATTATAAACACAAGAGCTGGGTCGAGCCTGAAATCCTCTTGAGTATCTGTGGGATGTTGCCATTCTACTGACATATGGTAATGTTTTCTCCCAGTAATCTCCTGCAAAAGCAGTTCTGGGCCAACTACTCATACACTCAAATTCCATAAAATATATAGCAGAGTTTATAAAGTTATTAGAACAAAAATGTTTTTGGAGATCTCATTTCATTGTACAATATGCGGCTTCAGCAAAAGAAATCCATAAACAGATATTTTAGCTGAATACAAAACTCTTTTTAATATTTACTCTGACAATCCTAATGGTGGATTTCAGCCAAAATATTTGTGCAGCTTCATGCCTTAAGGTTTCTAGTCCAGTTTTACAGCTGAACGTTTTCCTGTGTGATGGATGATTATTTAAAACTGCTGCTCTCTCTACTCCTCAAAACGCCAAAAGACAGTTTCTGTTACAAGCCATGATTTGAATGTGGAGCCAGATTCTGCATGCACTGCATGTCAGTGTTTGTGCACGAGGATCAGATCTTGGAGGCTACCCTGTGCAAAAGTAAGAGAAGAACAGAATTGTGTCCTTCAGGGGTCAGTTAAAGAGAAATAAATAATAGCAATGTCCATCTACTAAATAATTAAGTTTGCTAAAATAATCAAACTGAGGCACTACCAGAATCTTTATGGCAATTATAAATCTTCAAAGTTAAAATTGCTTTTGACGATTGCTGCCGATCCCCGAGCTGGGATCGAGCCTGGCGGGAGGTCAAATGAAACCAGCTTCCTATGGCTCCGAGTACACATTAGCATCTCCAAAACCCAAAGAAGGCTTCGGGAGAGAGGTACAAACAGGTCACTAATTAGCAGGTTGTCAGTGCAGCGCTAACCAGTGCAATGAGCTGAACTTTGTCAAATGGTCTCGGGTTTGAGAAAACCACTCTCGCAGTATTTGCAACCCTTTGCCAGAGGCAAAGCCCATAATACTCTCCGGTGGTGTCAGGGATGGCAGCTGTTGCTCACCCTTTGATGCCAGTGTTAAATTACTTCATATTCCATCCGCACAAGCCAGGTTGATATAAAATGATGTGAGAAGTGTGAAAAGAAGTAGTTTTTCTAAGTTAATTTAAATGGAGTAGCCTTTTAATGGCCTAAGGAGATGCTATTGAGCTACGGGGAGCAGTTAGTGCCGTAACGGAGCAGAGGCAGAGTGATGGAAATTCCTGCCTTCGTTACACTTTTATCCTGGACGTCGCTCTCCACTCTCCCCTCGGTCGGACGTGCGAAGCGCGGTTCAAAGCGGCTGGTGCACGGGAGCTGCTCAGATTCCTTTAGTGACTGATCGTGACTTTATACTGAGCTTAGGATTTCACAAGGATTCTTTTCCATTTGCTTGCTCATATTTAATCTAACTCTAAATAGAGAAGGGAACCAAATAAAGAGATTAACACAGACTCTGCTGTACTTTTACTGAACTACAGATTGCCAGTATACGTCCTTGTTATGTGGCTACAGGCTGAGGCAGCCCTGAAAAATACTGGGACTGCTTTAATGGAGTTTCTTTTTCCAAGATCTTTCAGAATGGTTCCAGAACTCATTCTTCTCCATTTTCTCCCAGCTCTTCAGCAAGGCTTTGTTGCTTGGTGAGCCTTTAGCTGCTTGTGACTAGGTGCTAATAAAGGTGATGTGAGCAGTAGGAAATAGCCTGCGTGAGAAGGGAGGACCTGTGAGGGATGGCTCTGAGGAGGCACTTCCCTCCACTCTGTGCGTAACCTGTAGTAATCAGAAGCAAACGAATATTTCTATCACATATAGTCAGCTCTGCAACTGAAGTTTCAGAAACTGCAGTGTCACTGTAAACATCGAACTGCTTCCCACTGAGTTTTTGTCTCCATCCCATTGGAGAGCATCTGCAATTCTGAGCACAGGTAGGAGGCACTCCCCGTGCCTGGTCTTGCTGGCGCAGTGCGGAGGACTTGGGAAAGGTGTTAGGAAAATGGGACTGCAGGGGTTTCTTCCTGGACGTTACTGAACACACATTTATGCTAAGTATATATCTGCGTGCGCATTATTCCAGCCTCTGTAACCAAACCCAAACTAAGTCAATAAGACTTCACCGAAGAACATGTATTTTGGTTTGGTTCCTAATTTTAACATTTAGATACAACTAAAGAGATTTGTTCTTTATCATCTTTCTTCATTACCAGTTGGCATCTAACCTTCATGAATGAAAGCAGACTGGCTGCTCTCCCACAGCAAGTTGAAACATCTGATTATTATTATGTGGCCTTATTGACATGCTGGTTAGAGACCCTGTGAAGAGAATTGGAAGCGACAGCTCTAATATCCTCCTCAGCGACGTTCTCCAGGAACAGAGGTGTGTGCTTAGGTACAGAGCAAGCTCTGTACGTTACCTCACATCACAATCCGAGAAGCTGCAGGGAATAGCAGAGGGCAGCAGGGTGGGAAGCCCTTTCTGAGCAGAGGGAGAGGAGCGGCAGCTGGTGTGGGACGAGATGTCGATGATGCGCCGTGGCGACGTACGGCACGCAGCCGCCAGCCGGGCCACTGGACCTGGCTGTGCACGTAACTGCCGTGACTACCACGATTGCCTCTCTGGCACAACCCGGCAAGGATTTTCTGCAAGGTTTGGCACGGGTATAGTGAGTTCCCCGACCACCATCCCACAGCTTCTCCCTGCCCGTGTCCCACCGCCATCCATGGGATGAGGCTCCGGGAGCCGGGCGGCTGTTGCTCGCCTGTGTGCAGTATGAAACACGTTCCATCATTTCCACAGATTTGAGTTAGAAACATCTCCACTGATGATACTCTGGTTTTCATAAGTCTGAGGTTTTCTGATGTTTTGGGACTGTTGTCATCTTGATTTATTTTGGGGGTTTGAAAGGTTTGAACTTGTATATCCATCTTTAGGTTTGTGCCTGTCTGCTCAGCACTTCACTGAGCTGCTTTGATATTTTTCTCCTCACAGAAGATAAAAGTTTTCTATGCTGGAGCAAATGTAAAGATGGCAAACCCCTCTCGAGGCAGTTTGATCTGGTTTATTCAGAAAGAAAAACGCGGTAGGAGGTTTTCAAAAGCGCTGCTGCGGGAAAGAAGGGAACAGTCTTTCTTTTGGAAATTTCTTGAACAAATGATCTAAATGATGCGATCAATAACCTATTCCCACAGTGTTCTTCTCCTGCAGGAATCTGCAATAGCGCTGCCAATGGTCTGGTATGTGGGAAATCAGACGCTCAAACTGAAATGTTTTTTAAGAGAAGTGTGAAGAAATCCATCCACTCCAATACACTGACTTCATCTGAAAAATGAGACAAATATTGCTGGAAACAGTAACACAGCGAGGTGTGAATAGCATCGTTCATCTCACTGGTGCTTCTTCTCTCCCTCCACCTTGGCACTGGTGGGGGGGGGTCTGTAGCAGGACATGTCCTCTCCAGGCCTCATCTCGGGATCATCCCTGCTCTTGATGCCATTGTTGTGGTGCCTGTCTCCGACTCCCTGTCCAGGAGGACAGAGTTCTGGTGAAGAGGTTTATTATCCCTTTTTCCATCCAGCACACGCTAAGCGTGGTGACTCCAAGAGATTATGAAGGAGGTAACAGCTTCTGCTCCCCAGCTCCTTCTGCTCCTAAGTGCCAGAAGACAGGAGCATGTCTAGGGAGAAAGCTTAGTGCTGTTCTCTGAGCATCCACAATCTGCTGCTGCTCACAGCAGAGAGAAGATCCTGGAAGAGACTGACCGAGTGGGCTGATCCGGCACGGATGGTCTGCTGATGCAGCACAGTTCATCTGCTGCTCCCTCGCTGCAATCGCTTGCGTGGAATTTTTTATGTGTAGCCGTTTTGAATTTTCTGCAGCTGTCGGGTTGTTTTCAAACCCCTTCTTCTTTGACCAATGAAGATTGTAGCAACAATTAATTTCCTTTTCTCCACCTCCCCCTTGCCCTGACCCCCAGCTGCTTAGTACTGCTCCAGTGCCGAGTAATTCTGACAGGGAAAATGCAAGATCTCCCCTCTTGCTTTTACAAAAGCATTTTAGGGTCAGTTCTTCAGCTTTGCAAAAATGCAGCTCAGGAACATTCACAGATTTCTTCTGCCAGAAGAGCTCTGTGGCAGTAACTTCATATAGCTGGGGAAACATTCTGCTGAGATAAATCACCACCAGCGCTTTGACAGCAAATATCCATCTTCAGCCCAGACCACTTAATGGCCATGAGCTAATCTTCATCATAAATACCCTTTCCAATTTTGCTTCAAACAGGTGGAATGTCAAACGAGGAGTGTTGGCCAGCTGAAATTATTTTGATCTTGATCAGAACCATGACTTGAGCTCCAGGTCTGAGGGCAGAAACAAAGATTGTCATCCTGCAGAAGAATGATCCATTTGGTTCGAGGGAAGAAAGGAACCGAACTCTTTATTTCTAAGACCCCTCACTGAAATTATTCCTCATCCAGGACTTTCAGTCTGATCCGTACCCAGCTGAAGCACACATGTTTTCAGAGCATTTAAGGTAGATATACTCATTTTAGGCAACTGATAAAACTCATCCTCCAGAGAGGGACTTGCAGCTCCAGGGCAGCAGAGCGGGTCCCCCAGCTGCTCATCCTCAGCCCGCTGGTGTCGGCGTTAGCTTTGTGAGCACGGGGCTCACAGAGACTCTCTGGCATTACTCAGGGTGGCCAGTCCTCACAAACACCCATCCCTGCTCAGCACATCCACGGGAGGATGCTCCCAGTAATCCCACACACCCCCCCAAGGGCCGGTCCCTTGGCTTCCTGCCTCAGTTTCCCGGCTGCAGGCAGCAGGAGGAGGGCGGGAGGGTTTCGGATCGCTCTGATTCAAGCACCGGGAGAAGGAACAGAGGATTCACGCTGCCCACTATCGTAATGTTCAATAATTGAAGCACTGAAGGTACTGGCAATTTGAGGTCTGCAGACAGGCAGTTCTGACACCCAGCTGCGGGGAGGGAGGCCGTGGGTACATCGGCTGCTCGTACTCTTTGGAGAAACAGGATCAGTACACGGCTCTTCAATTACCTCTCCTGCCAGGCTGAATCACCCAACGTGTCACGCAGTTGTTTAGGTGCTGCACTGCTCCAACTTACCATTTTCTTTTATGCCATCAGATTTTTTTTATATATATATATCCTTTCCCCCAGCTCCCCATGATCTCATCCAAAATTAACCGACATTGTGTTTCCTAGCCTTTTAACAACTGTTAGAGTGGCTTTACCAAATGACTGCTAAAAAAGACTTTCAAGCTTCCCAAACATAATCACTTATTAAAAGAATAAAGGAAATTACATGCTGGGCTAAAGTGACTTCACAGGATTATTTCTTTCTACCAATTAATGGCTTTGAATGAAGCTGTAATTGAGCAGTGACTAATACTGATGGCAGAGATTGTCTTCTCTCTCTTATTTAGATCTTGTGCATCACTTTTATAACAATGCTGAATAACAAAAATAATAACAATACCACCGTAGTGTGGTTTCTCCGAGGATTTCAGTATGTTTATTCAAATTACTGTGCCAATCCGTAAGGGCTCTTGGGAAGCCATCATGGTTAAGGAGATAAAGGATTCAGGCTGAGAGAGTTGGGGTTGTTCAACCTGGAGAAGGCTCCAGGGGGGGCTTTCAGTGTCTGAAGGGGGCTGCAAGAAAGCTGAGGAGGGAATTTTTACAAGGGCTTGTAGTGCTAGGATGAGGAGTAATGGATTGAAACTGGAACACTGGAATTGGAAATTGGGCAGAAGTTATTTACTCTGGGAATGGTGAGACCCTGGCACCAGCTGCCCAGGGAAGCTGTGGATGCTCCATCCCTGGGGGTGTTCAAGGGCAGGTTGGACGGGGCTCTGAGCAACCTGCTCCAGTGGGAGGTGTCCCTGCCATGGCAGGGGGGCTGTGTCGAGATGAGCTTTAAGGTCCCTTCCACCCGAAACCCTTCTGTGGTTCAAATCAAGGTTCAGAAATATAGAGGAGATCCAGATGAGGCAGCTGAGGCAATGGGACACTTGCTGCTGCCACAGCCCCCAGCATCCCTCCTGCTGCACCAGTCACTGCTCCAACCCTATCCCTGTCCCCTTCTCCTGCTCCAGCCCCCT
This sequence comes from Chloroceryle amazona, assembly GCA_027560015.1. Classification (NCBI taxonomy): domain Eukaryota; kingdom Metazoa; phylum Chordata; class Aves; order Coraciiformes; family Cerylidae; genus Chloroceryle; species Chloroceryle amazona. The sequence goes on from JANHFX010028788.1 coordinate 76,227, forward strand.
CCCTGCTCGCTGTGCAGCAGAGCAGTGAGCTGGCACATGCAACCCCTCCAGCTGAACAGTAACCCAGGGTGGGAGAGGTGACCTTCAGCCAAATCACCTTCCTGGTCCGGGCTCCTCTGGGGTTAGCAGGTGCCGGTGCCTCGCAGGGAGCGTGCTGTCCCCAGGCATGGGCCACCATCGTACCTTCCACGTGCACCCTTCATCACAGACAGGTAGCAGAGAGGCAGAGGGGAGAGGAATGAGACCTTCGGAGACCTCTTCCAGCAAGGCGAGGGGGTTCTCGGCTTCTGCAGCCGGAGGTGTTGTTGATAAATACGTGATGTACTTAGGAAAGCGCCGTTCAATTTACCAATAACGCTCGATTTATTTTTCCCAATTGCATCCAGTCACCAAGTCATAATTCTGCAGCCGATTGGCTGCCTGCGATGGTTTCTCAGGAAACTGGCAATTAAGGAGCAGGAAAAACGTCTGTGAGTCACAGATACTTATGAACTGAGCAGAGGAGATTGATTGGGCTGCAGCAGTAACCGCCCAAACACGGCAGGCTCCCCGACCATGGCACCCACGAGCACGCACCGCTGGCACCGCCACCCCAGCCCACCAGTGTCGTTTTGGGGTTAATCGCCTGCATTTTGGTCCATTCCCAGCCCTTTTGCCCGTGTATATTCTGCCTTCCCAGCTGCAGGCAGGGAAGCAGATGACGTCTGCTGTTCTGCAGATTTGAGGAAGGAAAGAAAAGGATGTGCAGGGTCCCTTGGCCATTGTGCTGTGTCCCTGGAGCAGAGGGGATTCCCTTTGCCCCAAATTCTTCCCTCTCACTTGCTCAGCTGTGCGGGGAGCAGCAAGGCTGGAAGAAGCTCAGCTGGGCTGTCAGTGCTTCCCCCCATTACACTGGTAGGCCTGTTGCAGGAATATTTTGAAGGGAGGTGTCCAGAGGAAACCTCGTCTCCCTGCTCTCTCCCAAGCCCCCGGCTCCTCAGGCACCTTAGCATCGTGTGCTTTATTTTGGGGGATGGTTTGAGACCGCTCTGAGCTACCTGCAGCCTTCCCATCCCCACCTCTGACAATGAATGGCCCTGGGTGGGTGTCAGACCCCCTCCTGCCCCCAGGACACGGTGCCATCCCCAGCAACTACAGCACAGGGCTGGGAGGGGAACCCTCCTCCCACCCATGGGAGGTCTGTCCCGTACGTCTCCGCACAGCCCACGCTGCTCCAGCCACGCTGTCCCCTCCTCCCACCCCAGCTATTTCATATGTACCTGTTGGAAAATCGCTTCTGTCCTGAATTAATTCATCTGATGTCATATGGGGAGTTGGTGATAGAAGCAGAAAGAGACTCCCGTGTCCGTAGTGCCTTGCGGCGTGCGGCTTTGTGCGGTGGTACAGAGACAGCCTCGCTCTTCCTTCTTGTCTTTTATCCCCTAGTGCGACAGAAATTTTCAGAAATTTCAGAAATTTTCTCCTTTTCCTTCTTAACCTGCTTTCCTTCTTAACAAAGAATTGCTGTTAGCTGTCCCATTATCTGTTTCATGCGTTCTGACGTACATTACTCTGAAATATAAAAATCTTGTTTCATATTAAAGCTAATCTAGAATTTAGATGTAATAAATTGGACCATGCTCAAGGAAATCAGAGTGAAATATCAGCTTGTTAAGTTTCATATCACCAGCCCTCTGATAGGTATAATACAGCAATTTCTGGTGAATAAATTATCAGAAAGTTTTATATGCTGTGTCTAATCACAATTTCTATCAGATAGAAATTACCACCTACCTCCCAAAGGATGGATTTTTTCTTATTATTCTTCTATACAACTGCGAAATTAATTATGCCATTTGGGGTGGGAGTTTATGAAAAAGACACAGAGGGTAGCTCCTAGGGAATTATCCTCCTAATGTTACTTCAGCCGTCTAAATAAACACAAGAGATTCATTTTAGAGGGAGGTATAGTCATCAAATGCTTTGATTCTGCATATCAACTCCTTCCCACTTCAAAGGCTCATCTTCGTTATTTAGCACCAGCTCTCATCTTTATCATCCTTTTTTTTAAATGCCCTCTTTTGCTCAGCACTTTTGAGACATTTTCCTAAGTGGGTTGTTTTTTTCACTGGCCCTTATTGAGCTCCATCATTATTCTGCATCTTAACAGCACTCTAATCTTCCTCCTAATTACATGTAATGAGTATTTTGGAGTTGACAGAAGTACATCAAGACCTAATAATAAAGAAAATGACTAAATCTAGTCTTCCAATTATATTCTATTAGCTCAGATGGTTGGCATCTAGTAGATATAAAAATAGGCGTTATTAAAATCCTCCAATCTTCCCTTGGTATTTCATCCCCTGCCCCACATCATGTTTCCAGTCATATCAACAACAGACTTCTCTGCTCGAGCCAAAGATTTGCAGAGTTAGAGCAGAGTATTAGCGTGAAGTCCTGTCTGTGCTGGAGATGAGGCTAAGAGACAACCAGCTTCACCGGGACCAGACTTTCTCCCTCAGCTGGGAAGTTCTGGATCCATTCAATATGCCCATAACATACGAAGGTGCTGAGAATGGTGATGGGCAGCCAGCATTTCTTAGGATAAGCAATTTTTTTCCTATTGCTTGTTGAAAAGGAAGAGATTTCGTTAGTTCTCTCACTGAAAAGTGAAGGGTTTGCTCTTATTTTGTTATCATGTTAGGAAATACTGTACTACTTAGGTGGCCTCTTTCCAGAAGCGCTGGTTATAGTGTAGACAGAGGAAAGAACTCCTCACATGACAGCTTTTCCTTCCATCCCCTGCAGTCCCTCCAGGTTCCGCACCCAGCGATGCAGCTGCGGGTCAGTAGAGTGTGACCGCAGCACCCACCACTCAGAGCTGGGGGTTATTAGTTCCAGCTAAAAAAGGAGTTTTGAACTGATGTTGACCCAAGCCACAGCATTTGCACCCAGGCTCTCCCAAGGCTAGGAGTCTGGGTTGAAGTTCCTCTGACTTCCTAAGTTCATAATGGTTCATGTCACCTACAGGGTTGCAGTCTCCTCACCTTCTTCCCAGTGCTTTGCTTCTCTTCGTCATTTGCAGCCCTCTACAATGCGGTTGAAATGTTGAAGAAGTACCTCCTAGCAGAAAGGAAACAGCTACTGAATAAGGTTTCAATATTTGATCACGTCCATAAGTCTTCATACAAGTCTCAGAGGCTCGTAGCTTTCCAGCCAGGAGAAAAGCAATGGATTGCTGGGCTACTTTCAGTAGTCCCCACCTCAGACTGGCCTCAGCAACTGGTTGGAATTGATTCAATAAATTGAGAATTAACCCTTATACGCAAGTCGGGATGTTGCTTTATCCTGCACTACAGTGTTAAAAACCAGGAGCACCTGAAGAGGTCCAACCCAGACCTGTTCAGCTCCCTTCACTCCTCCCAGAAAGAGTTTGGAGATGAGCAGCCGGGTCCACATCGATTTCCAGCTGCTGGCTTCCTCGTCCCCACGGAGAGCCGTACGCTGTGCTTCCTTTCACTCGGGAGTACCACGTCCTAACAGTGAGACTCATCCCAGCAGCCTCCAGCCTGGGAAGTCATTTCCCATATGAACCTGGCGAGAACATGTCCGATTAGAGGTGCTCCCCCGGGAAGTGCCATTTTGAAGCAGAATTGTGCTCAGACTGAGGGATTGCACATTAGCTGCTTGAGTGGTGGAAATGAAACCTGTTAACAATTCCGCTGTTCCTCACGGCAAAGTGGCCCCGGTGCGATTTAACCCAGCTGATCTTTCCTAAAGGCAATTACAGGATGCAAATATTTATAAATCACCCATTTACTTTATACCCCTTGATATGTTAAATGCAATCTCTGTGTTTCCAATAAAGCTCCAACAAATGCTGCCCATTATCTGCCTCTCCCGGGCTGGGCTGAGCCGGGGGCCTGCTGAAAGGCTCTTTGTCCCAGGTTGGACCCAGCTCCGAAGCCTCCAGGAGGCACGGTCATGCCCTGCCCCATGTCTCACACCAGGCTGCCTGGGATGAGGGATGCTCTGCCACAGCCCCTGTGACCCTTTTTGCTGTGGTTTCAATCGCTTCTCGTGCTGGACTGTTGTGTGGCTGTCCTGGACGAGGTGGATTTTCCTCTCCCTCCTCCACGAGCCAGGATGAAATGTTCACATTTCTGGTGTATCACCATTCCTGCAATTAGTTGAGGACCCACATGGCTACTGCCCTCCCTGGAAGTGTTCAAAGCCAAGTCAGACGGGGCTTTGAGCGACCTGCTCTAGTGGGAGGTGTCCCTGCCATGGCAGGGTCCCTTTTTAAGGTCCCTTCCAACTCAAACCATCTGTGATTCTCTGTATTTATATAAAGAACAATGTAATCTATAGAAAGGACACGACAAACACATCCTGTCATTAACACTGCCGTGTGAAGATCTGCCCTGGGCTGCTGAGTGGTACCCTGCCACTAGAGCAGAAAAGGTGGAGGATTATGAATATAAACTGAGATGAGATTTTGGATTATAAATGGATTGTAAATCCTAAAGATTACAAGCAGTAAGATTTCTCCCTCAGATTTTATATATTTCACACAGGTTTTTTTCTTTATTCCTGTCCATTTCTGCATTTTTTAGCTAGCAGCTCCTATGTGGAGGGAAGTGGCCCCTGCTCAGAGCCAGCGTGTGCCGGTCACTTGTCACCTCGTGGTGCTAGTGGGGGGTGTTTGCACGGTGCTGCTCCAGCAGAGAAGGTCAGGAACTGGGGTTGTACTCAGATTTTATCCTTGCTTCAGAGCGTGATGTTGGCCATAGCACAGGATCATGAAGTGGGTGGAGAGTCTCCTTTGCTCAAGGCTTCTGAGTGCTGGGGTCTGACACCTACCATTGAAAATGCCACCTATGAGATCAAAGATAATTAAACATAATTAAACAGGGTAAGCACACAGTAAATGAGCCTCCCTGGAGGATGCCCTGGCTGGTGGCCTGGCCCAGGAGGCTGGTGGCACATCCTGGGTGCACGCACTGAGACATCTGGTGCAGGAAATCCAGCTTGGGGGCTGAGTAATGAACCCATAGCTGCACTGGAAGGGTTTATGAACACTTCTGCTGCTGCACAGACTGACAGCCCTTCCTGGCAGACACAAAAATCATCTTACAGTCTCTTGTAGTGATGAGCACTCTCCCTTTTCCTGCCCCAAACCAGAGACTCGCCAGCTCCAAACACCCCGGGGAAAGCCGCCAGGCTGTCAGCGAGGCCAAGGGCTGGGGCATGTCCATGTCACATGCCATAGACTTGGAGCTGGACACTTCAGAGACAGTGTGATTTATACCTTCTGTCTGAAATAATGGCTTCAGCAGAAGAAAGGCACCTATTGAAATTGCTGCTGTCACTTCTGCTTCCTGTTTATGAGGCTGGATTCGGTTACACAGATGTCAGCAGTGGCATCGCAAACGTAGCATCTGCACTGGCTTCAGGTAGGGGCGAAAATAAAAGAACATGAGCTCTCAAATCACATTTCGGTGCCAATATCTTCCTTAGCAATAAGGGAAAGGAGAAAAACAATTTCAGAAAAACTGCAATATATAAGCTGCAGTTGCTTCTGAGTAGAACAATTATTGTTGCTATAAAGGAACCTGTGATGCATCATCTGCTCCTTAACAACTCCTGCGAGAGAAGGAGGGTTATCGAGGGACTCGAGGGGGGCGAATCTCTAACCCCAATCTTTAATAAAGTAGCTGGAAAGATACCAGGAAATTATACACTTGTAAGGTTGATCTCAATGGTAAATACAAGTCTACAGAAATTAATAAAGGATGAGGTCACACAACAGCTGGAGGAGTTCGAGTTGGTCTTAAAAAAATAGTCCAGATGGCTTCTCTAGTTCCCTTTTTAAAGGAATAAAGCCTTACCTGGTGAGCCTGACTGAATGCTCTCAGCAGCTGTGAGGGGAAAGGAGGTGAGGTGAGCAGCGATAGTACTCAGATCAAAACTTAACTTACTATTCCTAAAGCCAGCGAGTGGAGGGCTGAGGGGTGTAGTCAGGGACGGGGTGACAGTTCAGCGGTGTGTCACGATGTGCCCCTGACCACTGCCGTGCACATTTAACCAGCCCAGAGACAACCTACACAGCCCTGTTGATGGTGATGATGAGAAACAGAACTTCTGTTGTACTTCTGGGGGGAAAAAACACCATTCTTCTTCCCTGCCCGGCCCCGCTCCCTGCAGCGGTCAGCCCGAGCCGGCTGCCCCAGAGGGTCCGACGGTTGCGGTTCCTGTGCCCGGGCACAGCAGCGAGGAGCCCACACCCCACCTGCAGGGCTTGCTGCTGTGCTGGGAGGATCGTTCCCCTGCTGACACTTTGGAGGTTCACGCAAGGCCAGGGAACATGAGAATAATTGCATATACATTCGTGAAGAATTCCTGGCTGGCTGTCAGCAAACGCTACAGCAAAACTGCCTATTGTCCTGGGAGGGCTTTTCAGACTGTCCTGCATAGCTGAGCCCTTACCCAACGCGAGCTTGCGTTTGAGGTCGGAGCCAACTGGTATATACTCGCCTGCCTAAGGGTTAGATTTGGAACTGAGCAGCCATCCCAAGTTACAGGCAGTATGGACTGGCTCCAGGAGGTACAAGCTGCAGGAAAAATGCACTGAGCCGTGCTGAGCTCGGTGCTAAGGGAAGGTTTTAGTAGCAACCAGCCCCAGGTGGTGCTGGTGGCTTTGGAGGCTCATGGTCGGCCCTGAGTCAGCACTTGAAACACATTCCAGGTGGCAGAAGGCTGGGCTGGTGTTTGGGATCAGTAACAGATGCCTTGGGAGGGACTGGGAGGCTACCTGGGGATCTGCTGGATGGCAGGCACTGTAAAGCCACTGGTTATGTCCAAAAACCGAGAGGATAGAAACTGCATAAATTGAAGATGGTGACATCACCACCTGGTTTAATTTCCTACAGTATCCCATAGGTGTCCACCAAGGGAAGAGGAATCTCTGTGTCTGGAGAAACCAGACCTGCACTGCGGCTGAAGGCAACATCGAGAGGAGCTCTTTGTACAGGGAACGCAGGTGACAACACGGGCAGTGGATCCAGCCTGAAGACGGTCCATCAGCAAGCTGCAGCTCTGTTTTCTGACCCGGTGTTTACCCACATTTAGTCTCAGGATGGCCAGCTTGTGATATTGTATCAGGAGTTTCATGGCAGTGTTTTCCTCAGCTGCAGTTCCAAGACTCATACAGCACATACATTTCTTTCAGTTGTTCTAACATATTGCTTCAGCCCTCGGATTGCAGTAAGATGCTTGTGACTGGGAAATGCAACAGAAAAGAAATGGCAGAAGGGTTTGACAGCTGCACGGTCTGTCCTCCAGGCGCAGTCTCATCTTGCAGTTCACCATCCTGCAACCTGCACGCTTTCCATCGAGAACTTTTGGTGCACTTTTTATCCCTGAGCCAATACCAAACTGGTGCAAGCAAGCGCTGTCGATGGGAATGAGGTTTTACATGGGTTCTCCTACAGCAGCTTCTTGACCTTTCTCTGTTGAAGGACCATCTGATGATTTAGGGGAAAAAAAGTGGGTCACCCTCAGGCTCTTTATTGTTTCGCTCCTGAAAGCAATGTGATAAGCAAATGAAGTTTTCAGCATTCGGTGAACAAAGTGTTATTGTTTATAGAATCATAACAGTACTGTGGTAATTGCAAAGGCTGTAATTAGTCACTGAGAACCGCTGGAAACCGGCACCTGACGCTGCATGTGTGCAGGCGCTGACACGCATCTGCCTACCCGCCTAGCTGCGCTCTTAGAAAAAAATCTGTGGTATCTTTCAGCTGATTTCTGATGCCTTATAAGCTTTTGCATAACACTGATATTTAAGGAATGGATTTTTATCTCTGGTTTTGCTCAGCTGTTGAGTTGTTTCTGTTGGTTAGTTTTGACCAGACAACTGGCCACATGCTGATGTTGAGGTCCCTGCACAGCCACTAATCAGTAAATATTCACATCGATTGGCTGGAACTCGCTCTGCTGGGCTCTTTGACATCAGCTCTAGCGTGCTCTATCTGCACGTACTCAGCTTCTCTAGCTGGGAACCAACAGCCCAGGAACCCGCCTGGGCCTGAAACACCTTCTGTTTTTCACATCACCCCCTATGACCTAGTAGCAAAGTATAATTGCATATAATTTTCCTTCTTCTCCCTGCCCCACGCGTAGGCACGGTCAGAAACCGGGCGCATCCTTGGCTCACTTGCCAGCTGCCCCCCGCTTGGCTTTCTCAGGGTTTCAGCCACCATCGCCTCAATTCCGGCTCTCGCTTCATCTCCTCCTGCGCTGCCAGATCTGGCACCCACCCAGTTGCTCGAGCACCGAAATCAAGTGAGGAAAAAGCAATGTCACTGATTTCCCTGCTCTGCAGCTTGCTCTCCATACGGGTGCACACACGTTCACGCTCCCCTTTCAGTCGGAATTTCTCCTCAGAAATAGACCCTTTAATGTGACCTTCTGTAATCAAAACCAGAATTTTAATCTTTCTTTTCAGTCTTTGCTTCTCATCCCTGTTAATTGATACACGGGGGAGGAAAAACCCCAACATTTGATCAGTCCCCTTGAGATTTGAAACCAGTAGAACTTCTGAAGTTTATACAAAGAAACTTTTTGGTATTGTCATCATTTTCCTTCCCGTTAAAAAGCTGACATACAGGTGTGTGTCTAAACCCACCCATTGTCCTTTTCCACGCCTTGCCCCTCTTGGTTTTCCTCTTATTTCTATTCCTTCTCTTCTTTGTTTAAATAATGACAATTTATGACACCTTTTGCTTTTAAGCTCACTGCCAGTTAAACCATACTGCAACTTTTTTAAAGCAAGGCTACAACGTGCGCAGCCATAAATAGCTAACAAATAGATTTGTTTAAATTAGCGTCTCAATTATAATTAATATTTTCTCTATAATGTAAAGTATAATTAATATCTAAATATAATTAATTACAATAAATTAGCAGCTAAAGGTGTCCTCTCCAAAAATATTTTCTTTGCATCATTGACTAATTTTGCTGCTGACTGGCTTACCAAGATAGTTCTTTCTTTGGGAGAAAAACGGTGACAGAAGAAATACTAAAGAGTCATTTATTTCCAGTGATGTCATCGGGGGTTTGCTAAACCAGCAGCAGGTCACATTGGCTCAAGAAGCGCTCTCTTTCTACTTCCAGTCAAAAAGAAGCTTAGCTGTGAAAATTGCTGTCGTTACAGGGGGACTCGGTGTCCAAAACATCCCGGGAAGGCGGCGAGAGCTCAGCCCGGGGACGCGGCTCGTACCGCGCCGGGGGGCTGCGGATGCTGGATTTTCTCTCCGCCGTTCTTGAGAATGCTGAACAAGTCGGGAATTATTACAGTAATGTCCCCGTCATTCTGAATAATACATGAACAAAATTACTTACTCTTCATTCAGATTGAAGCAATTATTTCATGTCTCCTTGCGTGAGGCCATGTGTAACCTATTTCTGAGCGCCGCAGACAGGGCCTGAAAGGCTGGGGAAATAACAGCTGGGACTAATTGGAATTACGCTTGGCTTGATTCACTACGGTTATTTATTTATTTGTGCGTGGAGTTTAATTCAGAATCCAAAATATTTAAAGGGAAAAGAACCGCAGCGACGCTGTGCACGATGCACGTAGGCTCTGCTGGTTTAATTAACCTTCCGCAGGAAGACCATCCAGCCTTCTGTTCCGTAGCTTATCACCTTATTAATACCAGCCACTTTCTTTATGCCATATCTGTCCTCTGCACACCTTTAGAAGCGAGCTGCAAGGCTCTTGCTGGCTCTGCAAGGCACTAACCTGGGGCTCCAGCGCATCCATCCACGTACGCACCGGGATCGGAGGAGAAATGACCACGCCATGGTGGGAGACACGGGCTCGGCTGAGCCAGAGCTGCCTCTCCAGCCCTTGCCCAGCACCGAGGGTGCTGCTCTCAGAGAAAATCTGCTTCTTAGGAAATTGAAGCTGTTGCACTGTTTACTCATCTGCAGCTAATTACTCATAACAGGAAACACTCAGGTAACCCAGGATGAAAATTAGAAGGGGTTCATTCTGGGGGCCTTGCTGCACTTCAATCCCCAAACAGGCTGGAGGGGGGGCTGGGTTGGACCCTGCTCCCGGGGAGCTCAGGGCAGCGGGCAGGAGAAGGGGCAAACTGCTGGCAAGCTTGTGGAAAGTGCCACAAAGCAGCACGTTTCTCCACACCAGTCTGGCTTTGATCAAGGGGCATTTTCTCACAAACCCCTCTTTTTCCCCTGCTGACCCCCAGCCCGTGGCACTTAGGATCCGTGAGCTGTGCTCTGAGCTCTGGCCATGGCCAAGGTGGTTTTGACCTGGAGCCCATCCCTGTGCTATCGGAGCGCTGATGTTTATGCCTGAGAATCAGTCTCTGTATGGCCATGGCAGGAAAATGGTACTTGGCAACATTGTGGGGGTGTGCAGGGCACTGCTGTTTACAGGATGTTTCAGAAATGCTGTAGCCTCCTCGTTATAAATAGGTACGGGACCTACTAGTGACAGAGTCTGCTCTGAATGGAGCACACACTCATTCCAGGACGCAGTGGGTTAATGTGGTGGTTTTTCTGCCCTACTTTTTTTTTTTTAGATGTGGCATGATGCTGCTGCAAATGTGTAACTCGGTTCGCTGGAAAGACTCCTGTAAGCTGCAGTGAATAAATGCAGAGCAGGGAGTATAAAATATATGTGTTTTTTTAATATTTATTCCTATATTAAAAAGTCAATACAGTGGCTGAGATGAATGCTAAAAACTTTAATTAAAAACAAAACAACAAAGCTCTCTTTCAGTTGCTGTAGCAGCAGAGAAAATGTAGGTAAACATCCTTCTTTGTGAAAAATGAGCTTGCTCCCAGCAAACTCTATAACCTCCCTTTCCCAACACGAACCTATCGCTCTGCTGAAGGGAACTATGAACTGACACTGGTGCAAAATCCTCCGAAGTCAGTACGGGTCTTTTTGCTGATCTTGCTGGACTCTGGATCAGTAGGTGGAAAATTATCTCATTTCATTAATTAGTTGGAAGAAAATGAATCATCTCCTTCTGATGCATGAAATTTTTAATACTAATTTCTCCTCTCCTGAGAAGTATATGCCAGGGTTCTGGAGAGGGGTGGCTACAGCTCCCATGCAGGCAGGGCATGGGAGGAGCTTCCACTGGCTCAGCCTGGCTCCCATCTCAGCCTTTGGGTCTCCTCCTGCAGGGACAGAGGCTCGAGAGTCGTCCTTCACCTGCAAGGGCAAGAAATCCAAACCTCGCTGGGCTGTGAGGAGCCAATGGAACCGGGGTACACTTAACCCTTCTGACAAAAAAACCCACGTTTCATCAAATTGTAACTCCATTGATATTCCTAACATATTTCAACGTGAAGAGTACCACCGAGCATCATCTGCTCCTTTGATGTCCATCTCTGGGTGGCCTCTCCAACCCTGGCCCTGCCAGTCTCAGTGTCCTGCCGTCGCATGGGGGACGTGGGGCAGCAGCTGTGCAGGGACAGCTGGACAGTGCTCAGCTGCCACACGACCCCAGGACAGCAGGTGCCTTTGGCTGCACACCTCCCACCATCCTCACCTTCCGTAGTTGGGTACCCAGCACGGAGCTGCCTCGGCACTTGCGCGCTGGGTGCTAAAGCAGAGGGTGGGCTGCTGGAGGGTGACTGGTGCTCTCCCATGAGCTGGTGGCCATCGAGTCCCGGGGGACAAGCCGAGTTGATGATTCCCTTTCTGCAGGATGGCCACCATGTGCTGGGAGCTGGGGAGCAGTGCTGAACACCTACAGCTCTGCAAAATACCAGCTCTGCTAGAACCTTTATCACTCTGTCCAGCGTCTTCAGGTCCGGGCATGGGTAAGGTGACCCACTCCTGAGGGTGCAGAGCATAACTCACATCTGAATTTTAAAGATGCTTTATGAGCCGTTGAGAAGACCTGAGCTCCTGGGCCCTTAACTGAACATCAGAATTAGAAACCATTACTGAAGAGTTTTATGAAAATCTACTCAACCTTGACTGTTCATAAATAGGGCCTGACATTGCCCTCTCTGCCTTTACATAGCCAGCTTTTAAAGAGTCCAACCTTATATAAGGGCTCACTGTTATAAAAAGTCATTTACATTGGTTCCTTTCCCAAATACATTAATTGCAACCTCAATAAGAGCACCCGGTATTTGCATTTCCACTTACAACCATGTGTTCCTAAGAGAGCGCACTGGAATAGCTGGAGTATTTTATTCCATCCATAGACCTTGGCATTTCCCAGCTCCACTGGGCCGTCCTTTATGGAAAATTCAGAGTTCCCAAATCAATTTTCCTTCTCAAGAGGAGACAACGGAAATAAAATCGCTAATATAATACTCATTTCACTCGGGATGTTGGCAACCAGAGTAACTAGGCTTTAGATTGTGTTAGATACCAGCAGGTAAAATACCTGTTTGCTCATTCTACCTTCCAGTCATGAAGAAGTGTTTGCCTACTTTACTTTCTTCCTTTACTCATCAGCTCTATTCATTACAGATGCTCATTTTCTAAGTATCCAAATTTCACATCTGTGTTATAAAGATCGGAGAAATGCGAAGGGTACAGGCGCCGTTCAGCATCCCTGTTCACGTGACACTTATTTTCAGACAGATATTCAGGAAGGACCTTTTCAGGAGTATCCAACTCCCTGCATTTTCCTGCCTCCTCTGCAATGACATTTAAAAGGCAGCCTCCCGTCTTCTACAGGAACCCAGGTAGTGAAAGCAAAAACCACCTCACAGCTCCGGTTTGTGTCCTGTTCTTCTTGAAGCAAGAAAAGATGGGGATGGCGAAGTGGCCACAAGAAACAGCTCCCCAACATGGATCTGCAAGGGATGTTCCTCTGACTTCTGGCTCCCCGGTTGCACCAGCACTGGTGCTCCTCCCCAGTCCCCACACGCAGACAGCGGCTGGGGTGGCCGCTGGGCGATGGTGGAGGTGTCAGCTCCCGAGGATGCTCTGGGCTCTCCTGGCAGCAGCGAGCGCTGTTTACCCAGGTGGCCACAATCCAGACTCTGTTTTGGGATGGGAATAAAAAGAATGCAATTGTTATCACAAACCATGATCTCAGCGAGTCCGAGACCAAATATTTTCTTGCTAAATAGGAGGTTTGTTTTGGTGTTGTACTTGCTGAAGCCAATTGAACCTGACAACTCTTAGAAGAGCTGGAGGAAGGGACCACTGAAGCTGGCATTTCACAGTAACACCTTTACTCCTCCTGAGTCAACGTATGTACACAGGAGACAACTGCCGAGTTCGACGCCGAAGAAGTGCACTTCTTATTTAGATTGGGCTGGATGTGGCATGAAAACCAACTTGAAGTGCCTATTGTTTTTTGTGTTGTTGGAGCAAGCCCAGACGAACCCCAGCAATGCTGGGAGGGCTGGAACCCCTCTGCTGGGAGCCAGGCTGGGAGAGCTGGGGGGGTTCAGCCTGC
>JANHFX010028789.1:25223-39990 GCA_027560015.1 Chloroceryle amazona
GTCGTGTACTGTTGGGGAGGGTTCCTGCACAGTAAGGACACCTTCATCCAAACATGTTCTGGTTCTTTCTTGGAACTGTAGGAAAATGATCAGACAAGGATGGATTTGAAGCCTTCTGGCCTTGTACGTGCCATTTTTTGAGCTGGTGTGAGCACTTAAATTCAGGGATGGATCCTGACGAGCTGTGTGGATCAGAGGGTTTGCCTGTAGCCACCACCTACCTCTTTGGCACAGTCAGTCCTTGTTTGCCTCCCTTAATGAAGTTTCCTCCTGTCATTTGTGCTCCTTTCCATTTGCATAAGGGAAGTTTTGGCAGCCTTTGAGGTTAAGTAAAAGTAATTAAGATTTATGTTGGGAAAAACTCCCAGTCACTCTAATTCCCTTTGGGTTTTGCTTTGTTTTGTTTGTTGAGGATTTTTTCAGTACAATATAAACCCAGGAAGTTTCCAATCTGTGTTCAGTGAATAGGTTTGTGGTTATATTAAAGAAACTTACAAAATTAAAAGTTCTACACTTTTGTTGCCAACCAAGTGATTTCTCCATTGCAGCAGTATCATGTCTGGAAGCAAAATAAAGAAGTGAGTTTGATTCCCTAATCTTAAAAAACCCCAACCCAAGCCAATACCAAACCCTCCAAGCCCAGGCTATTTATTTATTTGCATGTGCTTATTCAGAGACCTGAGAATTGCTCTAGGTCTTTCTTTTTCAAGATTGTGGTAATGCCACTTTCTGGCAATGTATATGGTGGCAAACCAAGTTTTAAATCCGATATTCTTGTGCCTCGCACATTTTAGAACTACAAAAACATCTTTATGGGGCTTTTTCTTACCCAAGCTACTTCTCTTCCCAGCACATTATACAAACATTGTAGTCTCTACCCACAGCAGACAATGATGGAGCAACAGATCCTAATGCCAGACCTCAGGAAGCCGTGGGCTCTGTGAAAGTGATGCTGTCCAACCTGAGACCTGCACTGCAAATTCCTTTTAGCAGGGAGTTCAGGAGTTATCCCAGGCAAGGGTGAGAAAGGACTGCTGGGGATGCCTTCAGCCAGGCCAGAGCTGTGTGGTTTGAATGACATCAAATGTAGCTGGGGAGCTAACTGGGACTGTACTGACCTGGGGGTTCAATTTTCACGTGGTGGTAGCGTGGGGAGGCAGTGGAGGCACTGGAACTTGGAGCCAAATGTTTCTGTTTCTTGCTCTTGTGTGTACTGACCACACAACACAGGTAAGATGTACCTTTGAAACAAGAGGACTTGCGTCTGAGATGACTGGAGTTACACGAGGATGAAACAGGGGTTAGAAATGAGTTCTGCTGGTGAGAAAATCTGTCTAAGCAGCCTTCTCTGATCCCTGCTGCTTGAGAGGTCAAGAGTGAGCAGTCTCCTTCCTGGGAACCTTTGGCTCCCCTCCCGCTGCTCCCTGCAGAGCAAGGTTTGTGCTCTGCTCTCCCGTTAGTAGGGAGGCAGTTTCTCTCCCTGCTGCTGACCATGTTGCTTTTCTAAGACACAAAATGGAAAAGTTGTCTCTTTTCTCTGACAGTGTCAAAAATGTTTGGAAAGCCAGTGGATGTTTCTCTCTGCATTGTTGTCAAAAGA
This sequence comes from Chloroceryle amazona, assembly GCA_027560015.1. NCBI lineage: Eukaryota > Metazoa > Chordata > Aves > Coraciiformes > Cerylidae > Chloroceryle > Chloroceryle amazona. The sequence continues at coordinate 26,824 of JANHFX010028789.1, forward strand.
CACACGTTCCTGTTTGGGGTAAGCTTGAGCTCCAGACTTCAAACCTGTTTGAAACTTCTCAGCAGTGTCATTTCTGCCACTGCCCTCTTTCAAATGAGTCTGGCCAGAATGAACAAGAAGCTTTATAGGTAGAAAAGCTCTTTCCACTGCCATTTTCTGTCTTTCAGGTACAGCCTGTGCCTGTATCTAGCAGTGCCCATTCTGGTTTAGCCAAGGTTCTCAGTTTTGAATATAATATTTGTTTTGGGATTGTTCCATCTTCCCATGCCTTCGGAAGATGCTTGTGAATGATGCAGTTGGCATAAAGTGCTCATGTGTTGAACAAATGTCATTTTCCCCTTTTCAGAGCCAAGTGTGTCACCTGTGATGTGTCTAATTGCTCTGAAGTCCAGGCTTTACACTCTTTGGCAGAACACCTACAATGAAACTCTTGTTTTCATGAGCTAAGGCAACTGTGTTATATAGTGACATATGTGCCAGTTGGTAGAGAGTAAACGCTGTCCTGGGAGTTAGAGAGATAACAAAATATTGCTCCAAATGCGGGGAAGTCTACCTGGAAAAGTCAGTTAGGATAAATATTCTATTTTCATTTCAGAATATTCTTTTGTTTTCTTTTTTCCCCCTTTTTTTTTCTGTTCTGTGTGTGTCAGTGCATTGCTTATCTGCTGCAAAAAGCTCAAAGTAGTTTATGACTTCTTGTGATCCATTTCAAAATGATTCTGTAGCTGTTCTGATTTCCAGCTCTAACTTTCTAGTGGACATGCTAACCTTAAGCATCCAAGCCTTACATTAAACTATATGATTTGAGTTATTTGGATGTTGATGAACACATTTTGGATGAACTTACTGGGTTTCTAATTGTTGAGATTAAGTTATATCTGAATTGTGTTCTCAGGTTTCAATTTATAATCAAGAAAATATTTTAGGTATCGCTAAAGAAATGATAAATTATTAATGTAGTCACATAATAGGGAATATAAGAAAAGTCTAATAATAATAATGATTGGTACGTTGGTATTGCTGGGACAAAAGAATGATACAGTAGCTACAATGAGCCTTAGAGCAAGTAGAGTCCAAGGTAAGACTTCAACCACGTGTATTGTGCATTGAAATGAAGTCAGTACAACTGTAGCTTGTGCTTGTCTGGTCCTTGGCAGGTGTAACAGTTGCAAAAATGCTTCCTATGGAATCAAAAGTTAGAGTCATGCTTTGGCAGAACCCCGGTCAAGCTTCTTTGTTATTATCTTTACTTGAAAATAACCACAAAGCAAAGTGATTTGGACGTGAGCCTACAGTATAGTGTACGAGCCCCTTAACAGATACCTGAATGATGCTAATTCTATTAACGGTATCTTTCTCTCTCTTTTCTTCTGATACGTCCTTCAACTTCTACTTACCAACTTTGTTTTGGGCTTTTTACTTTAGTATCTGTTGATCTAGGAAAAGAAGTGTTAATAGAAAGCTGAAATAGAAAAGTCTGAATTGGACCTAAATTAAAATATTTCAATTTTTTTTGTGTGAAGACAAAGCCTCTAAAAAACCCCTGAGACCAACAGCCTGAGTAGATTAACATGAACAGTGTGTTTTAATTTCACTTGGGCAATATTTTTTACTGTGAATGAAGAGTTGGAGCAAAGTTGTGGGATATAGAATATTCTCTGGTTTTTTGTCTGGTTTGTTCAGCGACCACCAAAGTGTTCACAGCCTCTGCAATATCCCTCTTGACTGATTTGGATTTCAAAAGGCTCCCAAGTCTTTTGTACAAATTAAATTATGAGACCTGGGCATGAAAAATCTACTGACACTGTCATTTCTTGCTACTGTCTGTGAGTTGCATTTCTTCAAAACTGGATTTCTCTGGCCTGTTTCGGGTAATGAATCAGGATATTAAATTAGGTGCTACTTGAAGGATTAAGATACTAGTGAAACTTGGAATAAATTTAGACAGTCACCATGGCAAGAATACTTGACAAATTTAGAGCTGATCATGTATTCCTGTTATCTTCACGGATAATTCCCAAATTCACCTATTCAGGCAGAGAAAGCAGGAGCCTCTCTGTACAGACACACTTCTATATGCTTGAATGACTTCTTCCAGGAGCCCGGGAACACTTGCTTGTCAGCCTTCTGCAGTGACACGAAGTGTTGAGAAGGTGGGAAACGCTGGTGCTCTTTATCAGGACAGCCCAGGGGGATGGCCTTTGTTAACAGCTAACACTGCAACAGTAGGTGATGCTTGCTTTTTTTTTTTTATTAATCTCTAAGGAATACCTTGTTCTTTCAGGATCTGAAACCAAGACAACAGCCTAGACCTGAGCTTTGTCCAGACTAAGGTCCTCTGCATATAGCTAGAGCTGTTGCAGCTAAACTGTTTCCTTTATATTCATCAGGTGTTCTTTGTTTTCTTTCCTTACTTAACCCTTCTTCTCAGAGCACTGTTCACCTCAATTTTTATATTGCTACTGCCTTATTTGTGTGTTTTCTTCCCTTCCTTTCTATTTCTCTGTGCCTCCTAAGGAAATGACAAACCTGAAACAGTTGAGTGGTCAAGCACATCTGAAATAAAGCAAGCTGATGCATATGGCATGGTTCACTGGATAGACTACTTCACTCTGCCTCAGAAAAGAAGTCCTTTCTCTGCCACTCATCTTTTTACAGTGATGAACAAGCTATTTCATCTTAATTTAAGCAGCAGTGAGGCAGGAACAACGCTATGTGCTTTGAAATTTAGGTTTGTAACGTAGTTTTTGGTATAGGTGTACCTTTTACTAACTGGGGGAGGAGAGCTGAGTTGGTCTGTTCACGTGTGGCCAGCGGGAAATAGAAAGAAAAGCTAACAAGGCAGTCTTTTTTCAGAACCACTGATCTATGGAATACATTCTTGTCTTGGATCTGTAATAGTTCAAGTTTGCCATCTTTTCCAGATCACCTCCCAAAGCATATCTTAAAATACATGATAGCTGAGCATAGAGGTCATGGAGAGTGCAGAACCAGTGCCTCCCTCTGTGGGAGTGCTCTGTTAGTTCTGTCCTGTTTCCTACTGCCAGAAAGGCAATCCCATGAGACAAGTGTGCTCTGCAGGACAGCACTGCAGAAGACCACCAGCACCGGTGCCTCTCCAGAATGTACCAGTCCTGCTGGAGCTGCAGGCATCTCACCAACTTCAGAATGATGCAGACATATCCAAGTGACTCTGCATGGAACCGGTGCTGGGCTTATTCAGCCTGGCCTGGTCAAGCATCTGTTGGGCTGGATCTGAGCTGGTTTGTGAGGAGTCACTTGTGCTCTTGGACTGCCTGGCCTAGTTGTGCTGAGTGAAGCTCTGAAGTAATCTGCAGGCTGCCAGTAGGTGTGTGTCCAGCAGGGCTTGATGACTGCAGCACTTCTGGGCATTGCAATAACTGTACTGGCTCCGTGCTCCACCTGATCTGATAGATCCAGCTGGACTGGAGCACATGAGCCTGTTCTGTTTTGCAACAAGGGCTGTGGGCAGTGAGATGAGGCTGTCAGCAGCAGCTGCTTTAAGCTGTCACCACAGTAGCTGTGACATGAAGGATGCCAACATAGCCTAGGTTTAGACTTTATTCAGTTTATATTTTTTTATTTTCTTGATGCTTGGCTTGGGAAAAAGAAATCAAGAAACAGGATAAGCTTTGAGTCAGTATCCATTCCTCTCCCCTTTCCTTACCAAGAAAAACCCCAAACCTCACACACCATGCCTCTAAGAAACCCCAGATAACGTCTGCTAAGGTGAGAAAATCCTACACTGATAAAGCAGAGTGCTTGCAAGAAGAGAGTATTCATTATCTTTGAAAGAGACAGAAATCAGCAGGAAAGCTGTAATGGACTACAAAGCCTGTGAGATTTTTGGAGATAATGATTATGCTGTCTTGTAGAACTCATAATTGCCACAAGAACTAATGAGTGGGCCTCAAATATGTTCAGACTGGTAGAAATTTTTACATTGAATATAATAGACCCTGAGTCAGAAATAACGTGGATATGTTGACTTGAACATTATACAACAATACTGCTCATAAACCACTTCAAAAGCAGGTATAGGAAGTTGAAGTGTGAGGAGTCAAAGAAAGAGAAACAAAGCAAGTCTCTGGTAGTTATTAATTTGTGTGATGGCACTTGAATACTTCCTTGTAGACTCACCGTGAAAAGAAAGTGAAAAAACTGGACTGAAAGTTGCAGTAGAGGAGTGTAATGGGTCATATGTATTGTTATGAAGGTGCTGGAATAAAATAAAATAAAGGAACTGAATGTTCTCATTGGAATTCCCTTGATAGATGAACAGGCAAACGGTTGTCTGAGTAAAGGATGGTATCAAGAAAGAAATGCAATAAAGCATCAGATCTTTTTCAATGGAGCCACCCTTTTATCTTGCAGATAGTTACAAGCAAAAAGGGAGGTCATACATTACAAATGTGTTATTTTACCTTTGGTCTAAAGGAGATACCGGCAGATATAAAAACTAGAAAAGTTTCCCAGTTCTTTTTGTTCTGTCCCTTAGTGGCTTTTAGGAGGCATTCATCTTAGGGAGGATTCTTTCTGCCTGGAATGAGTTGAGCTGGCTTGAGCCTTCAGTGCTCTGGCACAATTTGTTCTACAGATTTACATAACACGGAGCGCCCGGCTGGCGCTGGCACCCGAGGGAGCAGAGACAGCCCCTGCCTGCGCTAAGTGCAGACAACACCGAGTTAAGTGGGAGTGTGGATCTGCTTGAGCTTAGCCAGGCTCTTCCCAGGGACCTGGACGGGCTGGCTGGATGGGCTGAGACCAATCCGAATGGGCTTCAACAAAGCCAAGTGCCGGGTCCTGCACTTGGGGCCACAGCAACCCCTGCAACCCTGCAGGCCTGGGGAGGAGTGGCTGGAAAGATGCTGGGCAGGAAGGGACCCGGCTGGTGTTGATCGACAGCCGGCTGCACATGAGCCAGTGTGTGCCCAGGTGGCCAGGAAAGCCAAGGGCATCCTGGCCTGGATCAGGAACAGTGTGGCCAGCAGGGCTAGAGCAGAGATTGTCCCACTGTACTCGGCGCTGGGGAGGCTGCACCTTGAGTATTGGGTTCAGCTTTGGGCACTGCAGGGTGAGAAAGACATCGAGGTGCTGGAGAGGGTCCAGAGGGGTTGGTCTCTTCTCCCAAGTCACAGCTGACAGGACAAGAGGAAATGGCATCATGTTGTGCTGGGGGGGTTTAGGTTGGACCTGAGGAAAAACTCCTGTACTGAGAGGGCTATCAAAGACTGGACCAGGCTGCCCAGGGAAGTGGTTGAATCATCAACCCTGGATATCTTTAAAAGCCATCTAGGTACGGTGCTTAAGGACATGGCGTAGTAGTGGCCCTGGTAGAGCTGGATAACAGTTGGACTTGATGATTTTAAAGGTCTTTCCAACCATAGCAATGCTGTGGTTCCGTGGAAGAAACACCTCAGCCTTTTCTGCTTGTAGTTTCAGATGGCTTCTCAGCCCAGCAGCTGCTCTTACTCCACCCTTCTGAGAGCTGGGGTGTGCACTGATGCAGCAGGTATTTAAAAGATGCCTGCTTTGGGGGCAGTTGTGCAGTTCAGACAGTGGTAGCAGCATCAGGAATTGCTTTGCCTGAGTGAAAAGCTGCTGAGCAGGATGTAGCGAGAAGAGAGCTCTTGGGCCTCACTTGAGACCCTGTGCAGCATGTGTATGCCACAAGGTGCGTGTGATGAGTAGTGGCCCAAAACCATGTTTCTGCCTCCCTGCCTCAGGGGAAATCTATAGACACCTTGACAGGAGAAAAAAAAATGAAACACCTTGACATGCTTGTTAGGTCAATTTTATTTGCTGTGGGGATTCAGTCTGCAGCATGTGGGCTAAAGCATGAGCTAAAGCATTTGAAAAAGCACAGTCCAATAAACTCTGAACAGTCTTTTGAAATCCAGACTTACTAAGTGGATTAGAAATAAGAGGAGCAGTATATAATGCAGCCCATTGAAGAGAAAAGGCTCCTCTGTTTTCCACAAGCTTCATCATGATATCTTCAAGAATACATTTAATATGAGGCAGCAGTAGTGCTGCCAGGATCCCAAGATGCAGCTGTCAAGTAACATCTGCCAAAAAGGGACTTGCTTCATTACATTCAAACCTCTCCATTGCTCATTAGGTCCCAACAGATGGGGATTCAGTATTTTGAAGTCAGTCATCCTGTATGAAGTAGTTTGTTCATGACACTGATGAACAATTATCTGCCCGTACTGTTGGGAGTTTTATGCTGTTTATTTCGACTGAGTGTCAGTACAGGGCACAACTTCAGCATTTGATGGTAGGAGTAACTGGGAGACAAAAGGTCAATCTGGATAACTACAGGAATGAGATTGGAAGTTTTCTAGACTAACCTGTTAATTTCCCTGTAACAGGATCTATAATTAATAACCCCTCATAGGGTTTTGCGACGTGTTTTTATTTATTTTCCTTTTTCAAGTACTGAAAAATACTAATTAGAAATTTAAAAAAAAATATTGTTCCGTCCCAATGGAAGATAAACTGCTGTGCATAATAACTGTTGTATTTCTGTTGGCTGATAAATGTTACATGGTTTGTTAACTAATTGTCAGTTTAATCAGGAGAGTGACAATAACAACTCATTCAAATATTTGCATTGTCACCTGCAAAGGCAGCTGTAAACATGATTCATTCCAAATCTTGTAGATAGTCTTTAGGTACCAATATACAGCAATCCCCTTGAAACAAATTTCCCGGTGAAACGTTTCTTTTCCATTTTCTGTTGTTGACAATCCTTGTTATAAAGAGACGAAAGCAAAACATGGACCACTCGGTCCTGTGAATCATTAATCTGTGAGGTATTGTATTAATGACTCTCTGTAACATCAGAATTTAAAAGTGATTACAACCCTTGAATAATAATTTCAGCCACCTTTTTTATTTTTTTTTCCTCCAAGCCTTTTAATTAAATCAAAATACACAGGGAAACATGAGGAGGATACACTTCCCTACACACATACACGCACATATACACACTCATACGTATTTATACACACACAAGAAATAATTGTAAAAATAAAACCAAACCAAGTTAAAATATTTTCCTCTAGAATTAATAATAGTCATATTTCATGAGCAGATGCTATCTTGCTGCCTTTGCTGAATGCTCAGTGAACTGTATGTTCATTGACTTCAACAGGAAAATGCCTGGAAGAAGACTTCAGAAGATAACCCTCAGCAATCTGATCACCATGGACAACAGGAGGCAAGTAAAGTTTTTCATGGAAAATATAAGTATCAAAAAACTGTGAACTTCACTTTGGGAAATATGCTGGTGTAGTTCATTAACTACAGCAGCACATTGCCATTTTTAAGGTCCTTTCTTGTCCGTAGTGAAGGAAGTGGAGGAGGACGCTGTGCCAAAAGCCTTCCTGTCCCTTTATCATACGACTGCCCAGTGGTTCCTTTCAGTACCAGAGGGATTTGCACACTCGTGAACCTTTTCAGGAACATTTCAATTGACCACATAGGGAAAGGTAGGGTAAAACTTCCCTTCTGTTATGATATGATGAAAAGAAAAACCAGTTTATCAAAATAAAGCTGTCAGCTCCCTCCCTTCTTTTCCAAGTTGCTTGGAGAACTTACAGTAAAGATAACTGCTTTCCAATTCTACTCTGAGCACATGCTCAATAGAAATAATTTGTCTTTTTTTTTTCCCCTGTTATATCCTCATTTAACCAATTCTCATTCTTCTACTATTGAAGAACAGATTTTTGTTGTCCAAGGAGAAAAAGCAATATTTCTATTTAAGGTTCTGAACTTAAATACATCCTTACAAATCTTGTTAATGTAAAAGTAAGAAAGCAAATACATAAATCTTATTTTCCTTAAGAAACTCTTAAGATGAGCCCAAATTTTCAATTTAAAGCATCTGGGGGCCACATTTTTTCAGCAAAATTTCCCCCTAACAAAGAGGATATTTCTGTACGGTCAGTTAGTGTGCAAACATTAGGTACATAGCTACAAACATATTGTACATCAAACATGGAGAAATAAACAGGAATGGTAAAGCCATGTCTAAATAACCTGACCCTGAACATTTTTCTTCAGAAACATGATGAAACTTCTTTAGTTGAAGCACTAAGTTGGCAAGGAATTCTCACACCTTTCTTGATGTTTCAAGGTCAATACAGTTCTTAGTACGTAAATGAAAAGGATTGTTTGTCATGCATGTTGCCTGAAACAGGTTTTCCTCTTTTGCAACGGAAGTAAAAAGCAGCATTAGCAGAAGAAAATCAGTGTAAATCAGTAGCAGAGAAAAAACCATGCTAAAGCAGAATGAAAAGATGATAGTGCAGGTTGGCAGATGGCATGTCTTGCATTTCTTTGGAGCGGAGAAGAGACCCGTGTTTGACAACTCCTGGGGGAACACAGAAGTTATTTGCTGAAAATTCCCTCCCTCCTCTTTTCATAAATTCTGCAAGAGCTGTGTGTGATTGCCCTGCACAGTTGGCAGGAGGCTAAGCTAGGAGCCTGTGTGCAGTGTGTTAAGGCAGTGCGAGGGATGCATCTTTCAACCTTCGTGTGTTGTTCTCAGCTCCTTAGCATGTTATTCTCAGCAGATTACAGCCTTCCAATGTCTCCAAAGTGGTGGAGTGACAACTCTTCTACCTTAATGGTGAAGTCTAGTGAATCAAGGATCTGCAGATTAGACATAATGCCTCAAGAGGACAGAAGGATTTGATGTCATTACTAGTAAACTTTATAGCTTATGCCATTTTAAGGGTGGCAGTACGAGCCATAACTGACTTCCGCAAGCATCGAGAAGCAGCACGTGTATTTCCAGGCAAGAAGTGTGCTGTAGTGTATTGACAAGGTCTGTCATTCGGGTTTCTTCTTCACCGGTATGCTTTATTCTTCCGTGTGCTAAAGGATGGGGTGTTGCTGGACCTGACTGCAAAACCAAGGTCAAATATGAGGGCTAAATTCAACATTTCGTCAGGCCAGTGAAAGGCTGTGAATCTCAGTGGATTCTGGTGGTTTCTGCTGCAAATAACAAGTGGGCATTCCATCACCTTTTCTAAGAAAAAGTTTATGCCTGTAATAGTGGTGGAATATTATTTTTGTGTGTGCTCCCATCAGAAATAATTTCAACTATACAGAATGTATTTGTGCACATTTAAAACCCATCCCTCTTGAAGAGCAGGGACATCTTACGCATAGCTGTATAAGAGTGGAACATCAATATTTCTAAGCTTAATTGACTTTTGTTGGAAAACCTTATCTAAAATACAATACTAATTTGGTAGCTCTCAGCTGTTGTTTCCTTCAAGTTAGATAACAGGTTGCTGAGTGCTGTTAGTTTAACACATGGTCTTCTGTTGCAAAGGTGAAGCAGAAAAGCTGTTCTTATTTCCCACCTGCATGCCAGAAATAATTTATAGCAGCAGTTGTATTTTTTTTTTAACATTTAATTAAAGCTTTTAAATATTTTTTATTATGAAATACAGTATATTTTGATTAAAATGCAGGCTGTGTGCTTTGGCAGTTTTACTAGCAATTTGTGACACTTGCCTTTTTTTTTTCTTCTTCTACAGCTAGACTGTTTCATGTATAATTTACTGTGACAAAACACTGGCCCTACTTATTGTCTATAAATACCAGCTCATTAGAAGTGTGTCTGAGGTGTAGCTTTTTAATGGTTGCATAATGTTCTTGGACGTGGAGTTAATGGAATAGTAAACAACTTTTTTTTTTGTTACAAAAGCGGTGAAGCGGAAGCGTACCTCCATAAAATTGGTTTATTGTAGATGTAGGGATACTTCATGAGAAGCACAAGAATTGCTATCTCCTGACAGATAAATATGAATTCTCCTCACCTCGGTCATATGAATATTTTTGAAGGTGTTAGGTTTACTTTACGATGAGCAGGATTTGGCTGTGTACACTCGCTGCGTAAAAATAGTAAAGATTGTCACTGTAGTGAGCCTCTGTGTGGAACTGGTAGTGCCAGTAGAGATGTGAGTTAGGCAGGTTTTGATAAATACAGATGGTTTCCTTCCCATACGCAAAGTATGGAAAAAAATTGCAAACAGCAGATGAGTAGGAGGTAGATAAGTATGCAGTGCTCAAGAAAAATCTATAGTTTATGAAAAGAACTCAGTGTCATTGCCTGGCTTTTTGCCATGTCTTAATTACAGATCTCAAAGTTAAGCACTGTAAAATGAGCACAGTGAAAAGTCAGGTGTGATCACTCCAACTGAGATAGAAGTTAAAGGAAGAAAGAGTGGGCTTATTTGCCTTTTAACAATTATTATAACCAAAACAAAAGAAAAAAAAATCAGAACAAATTCCATGTGTCTCAAGCAGAAATGACACCACGAGAGTGTTCACAAACTCCATATTGCTCTGTGCTTTGAAAATCACTTTATCTGGTCTAGATCATCTCAAATAGATACTCATCTCATCCCTTCTTTTCACAGAACCACAAAATCACAGAACAGCAGTGACTGGAAGGGACAGCTGGAGGTTATCTGGTCAAATCTGACTGCTCAAGAAGGACCACCCAGAGCTACTTGCCCAGGACCATGTCCAGAGGATTTTTGAATATCTCTAAGAACAAAGACTCCACAACTTCCCTGGGCAGCCTGTGCTAGTACTTGGTCACCCTTGCAGTTGAAGAGTGCTTCCTGATATTCAAGAGGGAACCTCCTGTGTTTCATTTTATGCCCATTGCCCCCGATCCTGTCACCACAAACCCCTGAAAGGGCTCTCTCTTGTTTGCAGCTGAACATCTTCAGGTGTTTATATGCATTGATAAGATTGCCCCTGAGCCTTCTTATCTCAAACAGTCCCCCTTCTCTCAGCCTTTCTTGACGCGACAGATGATCCTGTCCCTTAATCATCTTAGCGGCTGTCCTGGGTTTGGTTTGGGTTAATTATCACCAGCAGCTGCTGACCCAAGCAGTTGGGAGGAGCCACAGCGGGATAAACACCGCAACAAGGCAATAGGACAGTTAACACCATGCTGAGCTGTGCACCTATATAAGGGGAGGGCTGGCCTAGGGCAGGTATATCTCTTTTCAGCCTGCTTCAGGGTCTAGCTTCAGTGTGTCTGGAACAGGAAAAGTTGGTACCTTGGGTACAGGTACAGCCTTCTTGTCTTCTATTACTTGCTTTGTCTATCATTTGATTAGTGCTATCATTAGTGCTTTTGTTTTATTAAGCTGCCCTTAATTTACAGGGTCTCACCTCTTTTTCTTTCTTCTGATTCCCCTGCCTGTCCTACAGGAGGGGATGTGGAGGGGGAGGCAGGGGGGAAGTGGTGGCTGAGCAGTCTGTGTGGTGTTCAGCTGCCAGCAGAGGCTAGACAACAGCAGTGACCCTTTGCTGGACACTCTCCAGTAGCTCTATATCTCTCATGTACTGGGCAGCCCAGACTGGACACAGAGGTGCTGATGAGAGAGAAAGAGCCACCTCCCCTGACCTTTTGGCAGTACTGTCTAATGCAGCCTAGGACATCACAGCCATGTAAGGGACATGTTGTTAGCTCATGCTCAACTTTGTGTCCAGGACCCTGTTTGCAAGGCCACTTTGCAGCTACTTGGCCCCCAGCATGTTCTGGTGAATGTAGTGGTTTCAGCCTTCAGCAGTGAATATTCCAAAACCCTTCAAACAAACTATTCCAGAATTTCCTTAGGAGTAGATGTTTTCTTTTCCTGCGTAAAATATTTTTGAGGTAATTTTTTAAGGCTTTCCCATTTTCAGATGGACTTCTCTCTGCTTTTTAGCAGTCATTTGAAATATTTCTGTGTTAATCACATCCTTTCTCAAACTTCTCTTCAAATTTAGCAATCTTAATTTTCCCAATGGGTCATGTTTCCTAGACTATAATCTATGTAATTTTTGGATCATTTATGTTTGTGTTTGGTTTTTTAATCTCACTATTCTCTCTTGGACCACACCTTTCTTGATATTTTAATGTTATCATTTGAAGGTCTAGTTGTAGAGTGAAGCATGAACTACTATGTCTTGCATAGTACATTCCAGTTTAGATATCTGTGTGACACTTACTTTTGACAATAAGACAATACCTTGATTAGTTTCTGGTTTGTGACCTGTTATAACTTTCTGGATTTGTGTTAAAAGCAGCAGCTGTTTGGATTTCTACTGAAGTGATTGATTATTCCTAATAAATTTAATATTCTACACTCCAGTTGCAGGTCCAACAGTTGAGCAATGTCTTGGCAAAATCATTAAAACCACTTGATGCACCTCCCTGCACGGTCACTGACAATTTTACTAATGTTGCCACTGAAAATTCTTCTGTTCTCACATCCACTTCATGGTAATTTCACTTAGTCCTATGCGTGCTTTATCAAGCTTTGTACCATTTCAGTTTTTCCTCCTCACGTCCCTTAGCCCTGCATTGCAGATGAGCAGTAATTCCCAAAGGAGATAATTACTACTTTTTAAGCTAGTGAAACTACACCACTACTGCATCAGCCTTTCGAAGGGCTCTTCTTCACAAGCCTGCTGCTTTCAGGCCATTTGTGAGGCTTTTGAAGAAGTTCTCCTTTCGCTATTCACTGGAATTTAAAGAGCTGATGATATATAAATATGTCAAATGTTGCAGTGAAATAGTTTAGTGGGCTGAGTGAGGCAGAGCCCAGGCAAGATAGGGATCAAATTATCCAGCAAAGGAAGTTTATATATTGGCTGCCAAGTCTTAGTGATCTCGCCATTGCTTTCCAAGTCTTCAGGAAGCACTTGGAAATATATCTATGTTAGGAAACTTCAGGAAATAATCACTATCAGTGCAATCAACCTCCTTGGCTGACAGTGTCACATTCAATGTTAAAAGTCTTTAGTGCAGGTGATAAAAGTGAGCTGCAAGAGTTGCATCTCCACGGAACTCATCAGTTCTGCCAGTTCACTATCTGGCTGTTGAAGGAGAAAATCTATTTTCTCTGTGACAATACAATTTTACGGGAAAAAAAAAATCTATACTTTTTCTAAAGCGACATTTGTATTGGTTTCATAAACATATTTTTATTATAACTCTGAAGCTAGATGTTGGTGTACAAAAGTATTAGCTGGGCTGCACTGAAAGATAATCAATTCTGTTAGATCTCTCTAATAGAGACTATCCCAGAACTGATATTCTTGATATGGTTTTTATATATT
>JANHFX010028789.1:40090-108748 GCA_027560015.1 Chloroceryle amazona
GCACTTGGAAATATATCTATGTTAGGAAACTTCAGGAAATAATCACTATCAGTGCAATCAACCTCCTTGGCTGACAGCGTCACATTCAATGTTAAAAGTCTTTAGTGCAAGTGATAAAAGTGAGCTGCAAGAGTTGCATCTCCACGGAACTCATCAGTTCTGCCAGTTCACTATCTAGCTGTTGAAGGAGAGAATCTATTTTCTCTGTGACAATACAATTTTACGGGGAAAAAAAAATCTATACTTTTTCTAAAGCGACATTTGTATTGGTTTCATAAACATATTTTTATTACAACTCTGAAGCTAGATGTTGGTGTACAAAAGTATTAGTTGGGCTGCACTGGAAGATAATCAATTCTGTTAGATCTCTCTAATAGAGACTATCCCAGAACTGATATTCTTGATATGGTTTTTATATATTCTTTGTGATGGTCTTTAAAACAAAAAGCCCCTTTATGTTTATATGAATTGTAACTTTTACTTTGTTATGAGCAAGCCTGTCTGAAATATCAATGAAAAAATTGAGATAGTCAAGATTATTTAATAAAAATGAATTTTCAAAAGAACTGGGGACTTTTCATGTTCAGTTGGAAATACTCTCAAAAGTATTTTGAGGAGAAAGGAGAATGGAAGGAGAGTGAAAAAGAATTGCACAGAACTTTGTGTACGTGAATTTCATGTGCTGCAATGGAAAAGTGACCAATGGTCAAACTATGACATTGGCAGATTTGTCAAGTAATATCCCTTTCAAAATACTTTTTCAGACTTTTTTTAGTCTCATGAAATATAAAATTTTATTTTCTTGGCAATCGAAGCCCTCGGTGCTTGGAAATACAATTAAGTGCCAAAAATGCACACTAAGCTGAATTTTATCTATGGTGTGTTTATTTTATTTGTACTACAATAGCAGTAGAGTGAAGAACTAAGTTTTTTGTTTGTTTGTTTTTTTCTGTTCTCCTCATTCCTCTTTTCATATATTATAAAGCATGTTTGCCTCTAGTAAGACTTGAATCCAGACCAGCTATGTGACAGGGATATATCTATACAGATATAAAAACATTATCATGTAGTTGAGAAGGAGATGTGGTTACTAAAAGCCATCTGTGTGATTATCTACTGAAAAAACCCTCAGTGAAAGAGACTGATTTCCTCAAAAAACATGCTGTACAACATTAAAATACCAGTTTAAATGTATTAACAAAAAAAGATTGGTTTCAAGATGCTGTGCTGCACTGGGTGAAATATTACCAAACACATTGCTTATTTTTTCATAATACTAATTTTTCTGAAAATACGTGTCTGTTAAGGAGGATGTGAGGAATGCAAGTTACTTGTACGTTACAGTCTAGTTTAGTACCTCTGTCATCTCATTCTCTCGCTTTTGAATCGTGGTGGTTACAATATTTTAGGGAACATCATGGTCTGGTGAAGTTAACTGGACTAAAAGTTACCACTTTGAGTGGTACCACCATTTTACTTTACCACCATAAATGGTTTTCTATTAATAAGCAGATATAACTTTTTTTTGTCACATTGAAACCTGTGTGAATAATGTAAAGGTATTTTCCCAGTTCCACACGCAGAATTCTTGTTGATGCCAAGGACAGCGTGGCATTCAGAGTGTATGTTTTAATCTGTAGTGCCTCTTAGTTTTCATTGTAATGTTAGACATATTTCAACTAATGCAAATGTATTTTATATAGTGCCTTCTGATCTCTGCTGGATCACAAAGCAATTCCTGGAGTAGTCTCTTCTAACAAACATTAATCAATGTGTGTTGTCTGAACTGATTAGTCAGGGCTGGCAGTTTTCCAAAGCAACAACTTTTCTAGTTTCAGCTGCAGTAACTTTTTGTTTATCATGTGTTGATTGCTTATTGACATATTTCAGGAGAAAATTATCTCTGAGGATGAAAGTTAAGAAGATGGTGCAAATGAAATAGTTCTAAAGCACATAGGAATTCTTAACAGAGCAGCTATAAAACACTTGTCATAAGCAATTAGTTACTGCATAGTATTCTCCAGTTCATTTTACCTCAGGCTTGCTTTCTGTGTAGTGCTTTAACAGCATCTGGAATGAAATTCCGTTCTGTTTCCTATTTTTACTTTGTTTGGGAAATGTTTATTTAATGCATAAGCTTGTATTTATTTCCACAATCATTAATACACCACACTGCTCGTGTTCCAAGTGTCTCTAAAGTGAGGAAGTGCCTGGGTGCAGCGCTGTTCGGCGAGGTTACTGGACCTATTTAAGAAAGAGACTTTATTGTTTCCTGGAAGTGGATCTGATGAAGGTCTGGCCTTTGCTATCAGTCTGTCAGACATGGCTTTTGCTGGATCCTTTCCATCAGTGTGGGATGAATTAGAGTGAGATTGTGCCCTGGCAAGATGGGTCTGGCTGTGCTAACTCCTCGACTGCCATAAGCTCAGAATAATTAATTCCTTTTATAGTGGAGAAATTGATTTACCTTCAGTAGATCTTCCATAAACAGTTGTATCAGTTTCTGATGAGACATACAGGAGTCCCTCCTTACATGCTTGAAATCTTTTCTAAAATGCTTTCATTAAGCTTTTACTTACAAACTGGGTATGTTTTTAAAACAAATAGTATGAAGCAGAAAGCAGTTAGATGTTACCTCATATTAAAGAAAACTTATCCTTCTCCTTAAAGCAAAAATTAGATGAAACATTTACATTTTGTTGTATTGTTAGCTTTTTTTAAACGCCTGCTTTCTTGCTTGTTCTTTTTCAAGTAATCTTAAAATCATGTAGATGTTTTATACCAGTGACCAAAACTAGACAGGTCTTAGGACAAGCACTGCCTGTTGGATTGTAGGTCCTGCTGAAGTTGGTTAAACTCGGTTGAAGTTACCTTGGCATGGTATAGATTCGGGTGATTTTGTAGCTGTGATATATGCTTTTTGGCCTGACATAAGCAGGGTCTTGTTTAGTATGAAAACAAAGCTGAAAACAGCAGAAAGACAACCAAAGCTTGCAAAAAAATAAATAAAGAGGCAGGGGGAGAGAGAGGAAGCTGAAAAATAAATGTCAACCTGATGGGTATATTTTAACACTTCCAGAATAACAAAATCTCTTCCAACAACTTTGTCCCTTACTAGTGATATGACTCTTGTATATCGTCCTGGGAAGGTTAATAACTAGTCTTTAGTAGAAATGAGATGTATTGCCAAGTGGCTAATGAATATTTCATTTGTATTTATTTATTTATAGGACAGCTGGGTGGTTTTTTTATAAAAACAACCCCAAACCTTCCGTTGAGGCTTCTGGCTGGTGAACATAGCTGTTCCAATGTACTCATTGGATTTGACCACTGTCATTGTTTTAAAAAAAAAACTTTTATAATTGACTTTTATAATTGTCTGTATTAATTACTTCCACTCCTGGAGTTTTGCATATTGCTTTACTTGCAATGCAATACCAGAGCAGCTGAGAGCTGCCCTTTGCAGTTCATTGCTGATGAATTATTGCAGGGTGCAACTTTCTTTTAGCCACTCCAAATCTAAAGCTTTCAGAAGGTGAAACCAGAGAAATTGCTGTGAAACTGGGGAAGCGATTTGTGGGTCACGAGCGTACCCAGGGTGCCTCACCTGACCACCAAACCGTACTTGAGAAAGGTTCAGGTCTCCAGTAATTCTTTGGTCTGACCTTTTGGTGCTGTGGGAATGCCTGGGGTGCTCTAAATGGCACTTGTCACCTATGCTTGGGCATAAACATCACACTTTGGCTGTGTGGGGAAGAGCACAACTTCAGTGGGTGCATGTAAGAAGGTTTATAACAGAAGAGGGGCAATATTAGGACCTGTCACTATGGGGAACCTTCCAGGGGGGTCCTGGGCAGTGTTTAGTATCTGAGCTGTCAGGTTTTTCCCTCTTTTGGGAAAGAACAGACCCACAAGTTGCTGTTATGAGAGCAGCCAGTTGTAAAATGCTGTTCTCTATCTAAAAATTATTAATAAAAGAAGTAAAAGGCATCTAAATACCAGGAAACATTTAGTTAGAAATTTTCATTCAAATCCATTTCAACTTCCCAGGGAAAATGCCCACAGTTTTAATGACTCTTTTTAGCAAAAACAACCCCTTTCTGCCTTTCTTTTCTTCTTTCCTTTGGTGAATGATAGCACGGCGGGGCGGGGGGGGAGAATAACTTTTTTGGAAATAACCACTAAATGTGTTTTAATGTTTCTCTATCCCCCACACACGTTTGGTTTTCAGCTGTTTACACTGTTTTTCTCTTTCACATACTTATTAACTGCAGACAGTAAATTCTGTTTGTTTTCCCTGTATATGAATGCTCTGTTCTAATGTAACAGTAATTTCTCTGTCTTATTTTTATGTTTTATTGATCCCTGCCTTCATCGTACTTTACCTGCTCTAACGTTAGTGCTGCTCCAGAGGTCCTAAATGTGTCAGTCTGGACTGCAAAGGATCATTCTTCTTCCAAGTTATGACCCCTTCCAGAATTTAGCTGTAACTTCTACTTGTCTTTAAATCAGTGCTTTGAATTAAAGAATAAATCCATGAAGAGCAGATGATGTGTTGCCAAACTGTGGAAGGTTACATATGGCTCAGTGTAGGTGCTTAGAAGAAACTAAAAAAAAAAACCCCAAACCCAGCTGGAAACCATATATAATACAAGAATAAATTACATCTCCAATGCACTTTGAAAACATCAGATGGAAAAATAGTAAATTGAAAGAGTTAAGATGCCAAATATTCCTTCAAATTTAACTTAATTGAACTGTATCATTAAGTTCAATAAATGTAGAACAACATACACCAAAGATAGAGCAGAGGTCTGGGATTTAAATCCTGCCTCTGTCAAAAACAGTGAGAATCTTGCCTTTGATATTAACCAGGGCAGGACTTAATTTCATTTTCAAGAAATTAAATTATCCCATGGCTGGGTGGGGATTCTGACCACCATTATACCCTGGACTATTCAGGTCTATTCCCCAGGTTTAAAACCTTGTATTGTCCTCCTTCCTGTGATAATATAAAAAGTGAGAAGAAATAATAAAATCATCCGAAAAATACTGTGTGCTACAGCTACTTCTGTCCGATATGAAACCATGCCCTCCTAGCATGTTTTATCAATTCAGATGAGTACTGCTGGATAGTAAAGTAGTGCTCATTAACGTGGTAATGATCCTGCAACCAGGGCCCAGCCCCGGGGTGATGGAACATGCACACTTACGTGGGTAGCAGTGTGTGTCTCTGTTCTTCAGCAACTGAGTGATGCCTGTCCAGATACGTACTAGAAGTTCTCCCCCCCCCCTCCCTGTCTTGTGTCTCTGTGAGAGCACTTAGTACACTGCAAGAAGCAGAACACATTTTGGGATGAGAATTTCAGTGATGTTGATGTGTTCCTTATCCCTCAGGCTTTTTCTTGTGTTGTTCCTTCAATATTTACAGCCTCAGCTCCTCTGTCTCAAAAGTAATTATTTTGCTTGTTCCTCATGATGAATACTTCTAGCACTATGCTAAAACTGTAAGTAACAGTAACCCAGCTGCCCCCTTCTCAAAAGCTTAACTGCTGAAAAATCAATTCTATCATTAATTACACAAATATGTGCCATTAACGTT
This sequence comes from Chloroceryle amazona, assembly GCA_027560015.1. Lineage (NCBI taxonomy): Eukaryota > Metazoa > Chordata > Aves > Coraciiformes > Cerylidae > Chloroceryle > Chloroceryle amazona. The sequence goes on from JANHFX010028789.1 coordinate 45,693, forward strand.
GTTTATCACCCCCCTTTTCTGTGAATTGCATTCTTAATTATGCACGTAGCCTCTCTGTTCTAACAACACTAAACTTGATCATTTCTTAAAACTGAAAGCTTATTGTGTTATGGAATTCCATGAAAATGGTGATTAGTCCTACAGAGCTGGGAAATGTCTCAATCTTCACATCTAGATCCACTGTTGTCAATGCTGATCTCCAAGGTGAATGATATTCTCCATAAATATATTTCTGGTGGATCTATTCTTTCTGATAGGAATTGTATTACAGATGCCTCGTGTCTTTGAAATTGCAAAAGCCACTGTAGATCACAGAATCATGGAGCAGTTGATGTTGGGAGAGACCTCTGCAGGACCTCTTGTCCAACCCACCTGCTCAAGCAGGGCCAGCTAGAACCAATTGCCCAAGACCACATCCAGAGGACGTGTGAATATCTCCGAGGACAGATAGAGACTCTGCAACCTCGCTGAGCAACCCGTGCCAGTGCTCAGTCACCCTCACAGTCAAAAACTTTTGCTGATGTTCAGAGGGAGCCTTCTGTGTTTCAGTTTGTGCCCATTGCCTCTGGGCCTCTCACTGCACAGCACTGAAAGGAGCCTGGTTCTCTTTTCTTTGAGCCTAAGTATCTTCAGGTATTTACATATATTAATAGGATCCTCCCCTGAGCTAAATAGCTGATTCCAATCTGCAATCAGTCAACACAGACTTTATTCAGATTACTAGTAAGCATTTGTATTATACCCCAAATGCAGAGTGCCATTCTTTGATTTGCAACTGTAGTGTAATTTGCTGTTGTTGGCTTTGAAGCACTAGAATAATTTCTGAAAAATGCTAAATTATTTCTGTATAAAATATCCAGGACAACTGTAGTCACTAAGTACCCTACATCTGCATTATGGAGATAGATGTTTCAAAATGCCCAAGGTACTAGGAAAGTGAGATTGTTATTCTAAGTGACTCTAGAAAATTACTTGCTCTCATATGTGCTCTGAAACATACTCCAAAGTATGATAAAATCTTAAACTAAAACTGGTTACTTAGAAACTGGGTATCATTGTAAAGATGGCCATTTAGAGATTTTACCATACTCGGGGTTACTTTTTTTTCAGACCAATAACTGTCTATAAAGGAAAGAGAAATTTTCTGAGAGAGAATATTTATTTTGTTTTCTTTTGCTGGGTGATTATGACTGCCCTTGCTATGATGTGAGATGGTGCTCCTGAGAAATAAAAGAGAAAAATGTAGTGGTTATGTAACTTTTATTGCTTAAAATGCAGATATAAAATTGCCGGCTATTAGGTAACATTTTCAGTGTTCTAGTAAACTTTCAGTGACAAAAAAAGCCTTTTAAAATGAAGATCTGTGGTTAACATCTCTTGGTCTGTTAAAAGGAGGTTATAAGTTAGGTTTCGTGACAGTGTTTTAATTTTTGTCTCTTATCTCCTACAAACTGAGTAAAATTGTGACATACACACAGTTTGCACACACACAGAGATGCTTTAATGGCCTGACTCCAGTAATGGTGAAATCTGTCCTGGCTGTCAAGATGCTAAAATATTAGCATCAGAATAACCACACTAAATACCATGGAAAAAGATTGCTTACAAAATGCATACTGCAAAGTGTAGCTATGGAATCTCTTCTAGCTGATAAATATTTTAGGAGAAGACTGTTTATATCACATTAGTTTGGACCAACTGCGTGTCTCATTTAACGTAAGTACTTTGTTTTCACCATATAGTGGTGTCACATCTATTGCTTTGAAAAATTGATACTCGTTTTTACATAATTCATAGTATCATGTCTGCTGAGATGAGTGAAATACGCTTAATATATTCATGGTGCTACTTCTGTAACATTTTCAAGGTCAGACATTTAATTGGTGCTTGATTCTAATTCTGTCAATGTCAGTATGTTAATTTTTAAAAGGGGAAATGACAAAGGGAATGTTTTTTAAAATATCTTTTCATCTCTGAAGTGTATAGAGAAAACATTGTGAAGACCTTACACTTGATTTATGTTGACTCTACATGATGAGAACTGTTTATTGTAAAAATGTGTATTTTATTTTTGGGATGTGGCATGTTTATTGAGAATTTTCAAGGCCAAGGGATCTAAAGTCTTTCTAAGAATGATACTGTATATACATTTGTTTTTTTGTTGGCTACTGTTTGTCTTCAGATGGGATTTTTAAAAAAAATTTTATTTTTCCTGTGTTCAAAAGCCTTTCAGCCTTTGGAAGTTGGTTAATGAAGCTTCTGCTTTGCTGGGAACAGTTGTATTTCTGGCCAAGAAAGATGGTTGCATGAAGAGTATCCAGGGTAACAGCAGTCTGGCCATGCACCCGTTCCCTCAGTCTTCTGAACCTATGGGTCACTTGTTCCTAGTTGTCCTCCGCTGCTATCCAACCCCTTGGTATGTTTGGATAGAGTATCCTTAGCTCAGCCTACAAGTTATGAAGCTGCTGGGCAGCAGAAGGTGAGATATGGTCACCTTCAACCAGGTGCACTTCCCCAGTCTCCTGTCTTTTGCATCAGTGTAACGATGATGGAGCTGGGAACTTGTGTTCACCAGGGCATTCATCTGACATAAGGTCAATCAAACTGCTATACAAACAGGAATGGAATTCCTTCATTTTAACCAACTACTCTAAAGCTGCCCTAACACAGCACTGAAGATTCAAATCTTGAGAAAGACCAGCTCTGGAGTTGGAAATAACAAACAAGCTTGCAAAAGGGATGAGGTCCCAGTGAAGGCTTCTAGAAAAGTCCCAGTGACCCTCTAAAGACTTGCACAGCAGTGAAGAAGTATATAGAAGAAACAAGAGTGGCCCAGTTCATCAAAAGCATGTTGGTGTGTGTAGCAAACGCCGAGAAGATGCAGCTAGAAAGGGTGAGTGGAGTTACACAGACATACAAATAATAAAATGTCTGTGAGCTTTTTTGCTCTCTTACGCCCTCAGCAAAACTTCAGATGTGCTTAGAAAAGTTTCTTGATGGTATTTTTCTTGTTAGTTTAATCCTTGTTTCAATACACCCTTGTTCCCCCTAAGAATTGGGAGTAAAAAAGAAGCCAGTAACTCATTCAGTTTACTTTGTTGAAAGAGAATGATAAGGATGTAAGGGTGATACTCGCTTACTTGCTGCCAGTGTTGGACAGATGGTTTGTCTCCTGGGAGGTCTGTGTCCCTAAACTATATAGGAGAATTACAAAACTTAAATGAAGTTAACTTTCTTAAAAAAATGCAACCACTTTTTGTTGTTGCTGTTCATTTCTTGCCATATGCTTTGGACTTCTAACCCCAAATCAAATAAGGGGAAATTATCAACACATGTAAGCTTTTGGGTTATTTTGCTTTGCAGTGACAATAACTGTGTCTTTTCTGCAGTGAGATCTCTAAGAATCCGGGGAAAGAAAGTCCAAAGTAGATCATAAGAAACAGGGGAAGAGTAGAGCTGAAGAAGATAGTCTACCCTACACATGACAGGAACTTTTTGCATGAGCAAAGAAACAAGAGCCAATTGTCACCACTCCTGGTCCTTTAAAGAGGACAAGGATGGTCTTATTTTGAAGTCCCAGTCCCCAGACTCTCCTTTTTGAGTTTTTAAACTGTTGCATCTATATGTAAAACTTAAGACATTTGAACTTGAAAGGCATGACAGATCACACGCACGTAGAGGGAATTTAGAATTAATGCATTTGCAAAATAATTGTCTTTAAAGTGGCTTTAGGACTGTGGGGATTTGGCTAATGGTTTTTGAATGCCTGAGATGAGCAATATGAAAAATAAAGACTGTGATGCATAACATAACTAAGTATTCTGTAAAATTGAAAAGCATACAATGACTAGGTGATTGTACTTTGTCAGTAAGTGATGACGGGACGTTTATTGTATTATTCTTCACTGTACACTTTGTCCGGATGTAAGCTGAAGGTTGAAAGCATTCAGCCATCAAAACTGATAATGAATTCCAGCCCTCAGGGAGCTCCCACTCAGGAAACTGAAGCAGAAACTAGAGTGTGTATGAGAGCAGATGAAAAATGATGCAAATTGTAGTGATGCACAATAGTGACATTTTCTGACATCTATGAATCATCACATTGCTCTCATCATACGCAGACCTAGATTTGCTGTCCTGTAATGCATTTGCACTGCCTTATATTAGCAGAAACCAAGACCTTTGAAATGAGGAGTTTCCCTTTTTATAGAGTAAGAAATACTACATACAGGGCTCAGTGGACCTGCCCTGCCTCACCTAGTCCAGGGATTGGAGACTGGTTTAGTTACCATGGTTTGGTGTTTGTCAGCAAGTTGTTGATGCTCAGTCCTGGAAGGCACTTCAAGGAGGAGAACTGGGTGTTGGTTGGGGTTTTTTTTATGTGTGTTTTTTTAATTTGTTTGGGTTTGTTTTTTTTTTTTTTCCCCTTGAAGCTAATGTCTGCAGGGTTTATTTAGGGTGCTCTGTTCCATATCCTGTTCTATAAATGTGCAAATAACCACTCTTACTGCTAATTTGTAGGGTGTTCTGAAGCAGGCATCCCTCAGTCACTGTAGTTATATTATTATAACATATTATATTTTAGTAATATCCAACTGAAAGTATAAATAAAGGAAAGGCAGGAGTTGATTTATTTGAATGTATAAAACAAGACGCATAGATCAGAGTGAGCACTGAGTATGTTAAATTGCAATAATCAATCATCTTTTTATGATCTCAAAGTCCTCAAATGGTTATTTCCCTTCTGAGCACCTTTGGGAGATGAGTCAGCAATAATTTATTAATATTCTTGTTGACACTAATAGCAGACAAGTTTCATGATGCAAGTGGCCTTTCTGTAAGTGGAAATGTTGAACCTGCAGCAAATCCAGCCTGGACTGAGAGTCAAAAGTTGGATTTAACCTTTGATTTTGCTGAGCTGAGGTGGTGTAATTTATTTTAAATGGTTCCTATAGAATAGTACTGCTGATGAGAGGCTTAATTCCCTGGCTTTCTTGGTTTTATAGTTATTAAAATACTAATAAATGATCTGTTTATGCTGTAAGGAGGCCACATAGTGTGGAGAAGTGACTGTGGAGGTCAGGCAGATTTTAAGGAGAATTTCCACACATATATTTCCAGAGGTCTCATTACAGAGTTATTCACAGTTGGGTCTGTTCTGCACAGAGTGCTCTCTTGGGTGACTTGAGGCGTGTCCCAAAGGTGGTTGTACCAGCTGGAGCTGGCTGCCTTGCTAGGATTTCACCTAGGGCTGCTCCTGCCCAGACCCTGAGGGGCTCTAGCAGTGTTCTTGCTTTAGCCTCAGCCCAAGACAAGGATGGTGTTTGGAGATGGAAAGGTCGTTCCTGATTCCAACCAGGTTTCCTATTAGGCTCATGGTGTAAGAACTCAAGTCACTGTCCGAGAACTCTGTTTCCCCCATACTGTGGGATCAGGCACTGGGGACTGTGCAAACTTCTCCCAAAGAAGTGAAAAAGGAACTAACGTACTGCAACAGATCTTCCCAATACTGTCCTCTTGATAATGTACTCAGAGCTGCCTTAGATCAAGTTACTTTTGCTTAAAATTTATAGTATTGAAATCTGCCAAGAATAGGGCACTTTCCTTCCTTTCCTTCTTTCTCAACTGTGGCACTGAATTTATGGGTTGGGTTTTTTTTTCCTCACTTGTTTCCATCGGGCAGCATAGAGGGAGTGGAACTCCCACTGCTGGAGATCTTCACCTTCATCTGCAGCGTTCACGCCGAGCTCTGCACCCCGGTGATAAATTACATAAAGATACAGCACCATTTCTTAGCAGTTTCTTACATGCCTCGTGGGATTCTTCTAATGGCTCTAAAATGAAAAGTGGCCGAGAAGCGTATCCAAATCCTAATCTTGGCTCTGCTAGATGTAAAACTCTTTGATGTATTTGCTCTTCTTCTGTATTTGGCGTTGGAAGCTGCGAGACCATTCCTTTATGATCTGGTCCTGTAAGCACTGCAAATTGTTGTGGAAGGGTGGTCCAGCAGTGGAACCCTCTTAGAACCTGAAATGGCTACTGAAGGAATTGCTGGCAGATGGATAAAGATATTCTTTGTGACACCTTCAGGAATGCAGTGAAGCTACTGAACTTTTAAGCTCCTGATATTTCTTTAATTCCTTTGCTTTATAGCTGGGCAAAAAAACCAGTTACAGTAACTGCTGTAGTTTTATTCTTTTAACTGCATGATGGGATTATTTCAATGTTTGTGTAAAAAAAAAAAAAAAAAAGGCATTAAATACATTGCATTAGAGAAAAGTGACATATTAATAATTCAGAAACAGCAATTGCAGTTCCCAGTGACTACTTTGGATCCTCGTGGTCTAATAAATCTTAACTTCAAAGCAGTTTCTTCAGGATCCAAGAATGGAGCTTGAGTGTGACTTCAGCATTAAAGATTGCTTCTGACTTTGATAATTCCTTATATATGCAGGGACAGTTCTCTTTGCCTCTCTATTCATTTTCTTTTTAGTTTTTTATTCCCCCCTCCCTTTTTTTGTTAAAGCTTTATAGCTGAACTGATTACATGGACTGATTTTCTGGGTGGTGATGTGAAAATAAATTCTTTATTAGAAAACTACATTCGCTCAAATATTTCTATTTCCCAGATCAACTTATAGGATAAAGGATGAGCATAATTTCTGTATCAGGTGATGATCCAATAGTATTAATTTACAGCAAAACAGTGTCAAACTCTCCGCCTCATAATGAAAGGAACTAACATTTTATTAGTAGAAGTCTTGCTAGGGTATTCCCCTTACCTGAAATAGGAGTGACTTGTATGTATTTTCCCCTATGAAGAAAGTGAAGGAAAGGGTGGTCTTTGTTATTGGTGATACAGCTGGATGCACCTACACTGGGTTAAAATGTGTACGCTGGCCTTCAGCTTTCTTCACAACTATTGATGCACTTTCCAAGACTAGCTTGAGACCATAGAAAATCCCATTCCAACTTAATGATGTGGATTTCCATCGTTAATTTTAAAGTCGGAAAACTTCATCCATTTGCTGTATTGATTTGCTAATCAGAGTGCTTCTGTGTCCTCTTGTGTGTGCTACTTGTTTTGTACATTGGCAGAGCTCAGGGCCCAGGGTGAGCTGGAGGTGAGAGCTGCTCTCAAGAGGACTGGTTTTAATTTATTATGCCTGAAATTCCATGCGTGAAAGATTTTATTTTTTTGTTTCTGAAGAATCTCTCTCTTCTCTTCTTTCTAACAAGGAAGAAGTGAACTTGAAGGAAAAGAAGGAATTGTTTGCAGACCATCAGTTCTGCAGTTAGGAAAATACAGCTTCTGTGACTAACTGCATTTGTCAACAAGACAATGCATGTGAAATTAGTGTCCAATTAGCAGAAATAATTTTAGGATTTCCGACTTTCAAGTCAGAAATCACACTTTCATGGGTGGCAATGCCTTCAAAATATGTTTATATAAAGACAGAAGCTCTTATCTCTTCATCCTTTCAAATTCATGACAGCGCTGTGACATATTTTGACATCTTTTATTATTGTTAAGAAGATGCCTTGGCTGAAGTGCCAGTGTAAGAAGGGAGCTGATCTTTGAGACAAAGGAGTTAGTTATGGACTTGTGGTTGGAAGGGCTGCTGCAAAACTTTGCTTGTAAAAATTGTGTTCAGGCTTCTATATATTTTCTGAAGAAAACATGTTTTGTTATTTTTTTTAAACAAATCTGTTTGTAAGCCTTTCTTTTCTTTTGCCTAGATTTGACCTCTCTTTCATAAAACAATTGCAGAGTTAATGGCATTCATGGAAAAGTGAAGATTATCAAGAGGAAATTTTTATATGATTTCTCTGATGGTCATCTCTCACTGCCTATGGAAGAAACAAGGATGATGCATTTTGTCATGTTCCTGTTTTCAGGGGTTTTAAGTGGAGAGAGAGCATTTAAAGCTTTGAGTTCATGATCTCAAGGAAGAATGGATAAACTCCCTGCGACCCTATTCATTCATCCCTGCATTAAAACCTGAATCAAAGATTCAAGGTTAAAACTTGAATCAAAGGTCACCTTTTGTCTTACTTTGAACTTTACCATCAAGTTCTTCAGCACAGCATCAAAAGCTGCAATGCCTGCCCTCCAGCAGTGCCCCCGTGTGCGTTCACAACTTGCTCTGTTCAGGCATTCTGCCTTTTCCCTCCTCCCTCCTCCAGCTGAAGAAAATACAGGGGATAAGTACACAACACACAAACCACAAGGTACGTGCTAGATCCTTAATAGAGAATCCACCCTGCCATGAGCTTGATTCCATTGAAATCTCCCCTCCCCTTCCCTTCTCTTGGCAGGGCAGAATAAGGGCAAGATGTTCTCCCACGTTATTAGATAGAGGACTGAGACTAAGAAAAGCCTGTTGGACAGAAATGTAAAGGAACAGCTCTCTTTATAATAAAACGACTGTCAGAAGTCTCTCTTAGATGACCATAGTCTTTTTCTTCCTTAAAACTTACATATTTTCTTTGCAGAAGATGGTGTTGTCACCCATCTCATTCTTTAGCTCTTCTTGGGAGTAGATGCACATTCCCTCTGCCTTCCCTGGCTTTTTCCAGGAGGGAACAGCCATAGGGAAAGAAATTGCTCCAAGTTCCTGAAAAAATACTGCTTACTCAAACTTACTTGTCCCCTATTGAGGACATTCCCCCAGACTGTATAGGAATTAGTCACTGTTGCATGGTAATGACATTTTTGTACTACCTGGATGTAGTTTTTCTACAGCCCTCTCTCCTCCGAGGCATCTCTGCTGTAAAGAATGTAAACAGCTGATGCAGTAGAACTGAAAAAAAAATATTTCTGGGGGGAATTTAGTGTCTATTTATCATGACTGACCTTCCTGGAACAGGACAGCAGTGCTTGCCATTGCCTTTGCATTCTTTCAGATCTGATGCATTTTAATAGTTCTGTAACCAGCAGGCTTCTCAATCGTCAAACTATACCCACGTATTTCTAACAACAGCAAAGCAGAATGAAGCAATGTTTCCTTCAAGAGAAAAGAGATAAGATGAAAAGTTAGGATAGGGTGGTAGTAAAGGGGGGTGTGTGTGTCAGGGAATTACAGAAATAGAGATGTCTCAGAGCAGCCTTCTAAAATTATGAAGAGAGAAGTGATCTCTTTACCACCTCTGAATGCTGTGGGGAGATGTGTTGGGATTTTAGTAAGATTCAGGAGCCATCCCTGCTTTAACATTTATTCAAACTGTGAACGCTTAGTAAGGCTCAGGAGTGTTCAAATTCCACAGCATTCTGCCTGCCCCTGCTTATGTCATAAGTTCAGCTGAGTAATGTAGCTCCTCTTTCATCTGCCCCAGGGAGAATATTTGGGCAATTAGGCAAGGTGGAAGCGGTAGCTTCAAAGAGGAGCTCATTTTGACTCAAACAGCTCTGCATCTTTGTGGGTAGCTATTTCAACAAGTTTTGGACTCTAGCTAATGAGTTTTGGCATCCTAATTTTTCCTTTTTTTCTAAATATAGTCAAAATGTAAGTATGCAAATGACTAAGATGACTCTCTTGTGCCTCTATTGTTTTCTCGATGTTCTACTTGATGGAAATTCATCTCTCTGGGGTGCTTCTATTTCTTCTACACCAATGGAAGGTGGTGATTTATTTATGAATTCTTTCTCTAGCATAGCATGGGCAGTTTGAGTTGCTCATACTGCTGGACAAAAGAAGGTGCTGTTATCCAACAGGGAACTGATAACGTGCCCGTTGCTGAAATGCTGATGGCACAGTCATACAATGTATATCAAACTTGCCTTTTACGTGCAAGTGTAAAGCTGGCAAAGCTGCCCAGTTACCTTTTCTTTTTGATCAAATAAGTAAGAATTTTTCTCAATTTAGGTGACTCTAAAATGAAAGGAAAATATTTGTTGTTTAAATTAAGTCACATGTTGCTGGAAGGTGGGGTTTTTTTGTTTGGTTTTCTTTTTTTTTTTTTTCCTGATCCTCTGGTTATTAAATTAAGTCCAGAATGAAGACTAAAGATGGAAAGAAGAGAGATAAACACCTTTTACCATGTTCCTAAGCCTAAACCCTAACCAAAATTCCATAGGAATGTATTCTCTCTCTCTCAGAGTCCAGGTCACACAGGAATAGTGGCTCTTCTTTTACCTTTCACATCTGACATTTCTCAAGTCTGCCAGTTTGTGCAGATGAGAGCTAGGCTGTGGTTGCCCTCAGGGTGTTTGCAAACCCTGCTGTACGTTTGGCATCTTTTTGGTGGCTGACATAGATCTGACAGTTGGTGTTAGCAGTCCCATGACCCTAAAAGATCTGTTAGTTGTGGCTTGATTATCTTACTTGGTCTCACTACTACGGATGCTTTTACAAAGTGGTAAGTCGCGTTAGATTGCAACTTCTCTGGCACATTGCAGTCCCTTATGCTGCAAAGTGATCCTGTATAATTTTGGCATAAAATCTAGCTATCGAGTCAGTGCTGTCAGAGGAAGTACACAGCTTTAGCAGATTTTTTTTTTTCTTTCCCCCTGTAGTTATTTCCCTTTGAAATAGAAGGTAAATATGTGTTTTGTAAATATTTCAGAACAGAAGGATAAAATATTCATCAAATACACTGGCAATTTTATCACAGGACTTCTTTTTCTTCCCTCACCAGACTTTGAGCCAGCATGCTTTCTTCACCAGGCAGTGCTTTTAGATACATGAGAGTAAAACACATACCTCATCTGATCTCTGGTGCAAGTCTCATGGTTGCCTAAAATACTCCACATTGCACCTGACCCATCCATCACCACTCTTGCAAGGATGTTGTCCTAGTTTAGATTGGTGATAGGCAGACTTGTGGCTGCTGCTCACGTAAAGCTTTCCTACTAGCACTTTAAGCTTCTGAATATGTTCTAATGAAACAAAATTATAGAATTAAATGCTCCTAGGAAAATCCTTTCCTGTCGAGGCTTCCATGTAACAGAGGTTTGAAATCTAAAGCACTTTTGTTTTTGTGTGCATAAATGTGCTACTGCAGTGCTCTTCAGCTGGCTGCTTGACCGTGTGGTGTTAGTATCTTTCTAATTCCAGTCACTAATTGAATTTCACAGTTGAGAGAGTTAGTTTGATTTGCTCGTATGGAAAATAAGTACTGATTGTCCAACATTAGTTGTAAGTGTGTATTACAGGTGTTCAATACCACACTGTAGTGGTGTTCTTCAAGTCTGAATATTTTTCTCCCTGCAGCTCTGCTGTGATACAGAGATAAGATATGGAAAGAATAAATAATATGTACCTGGTCAGGCGACAAAAGCTGAGCAAAGCAGAAATTTCATCTGAGCAGCTGATTCTGTAACAGTTGGATAATTGAAATGCAAGTAGTTTAACAAGTACTCCAGGCGAAGGCTGTTTTCAAACATCAGGGAAATTGTTATGTGGTGGTTATAGATAGTTTGCAAGTACACAGATGCCCCAGAATATGTACACTATTTATCCAGAGATGCACATTAGGCACAGAAGACTTTGCTGGTTTGGTTTGGTTTTGGTTTGTTTTTTTTCTAGAGAGCTAAGGCTGATTTTAGGTGACTGCTTTAAGCAGTCTTCTGATGGCTTTTATAACTATAAAATAAATATATCGAAGTTATTACATAGATGATGCACAATTTAATGTTGTATATGGAGAGTGTAAGTGTATATTATTTGTGTAAAATAAGTACTTGATGTAATTTTGATATTATCAACTGCTTTGTCTTTATCTGAATTGATGATTTTAAAAAAACCTCAGACTGAACGAAGCCAAAGCCACAGGAGGAAGGGCAATGAAGCTGTCAGGCTGGTAGCATACGGACACTGTGACCTTGTGGCTCTGTTTGTAGTAGTTCTCATATATGACTAGATCATGCGTTCGAAAATTAGGGTTGTCAAAAGCAGTTATGAGTTACCTCTTTATTTACTGCATGCATTCATTACTCTAAATGCTGTGGAAGGGCAAGCACAGGCTACTTAAAAATTCATGTGGAATTGACTTATGAAAAATAGATGTGACAAAACCCTTTTTATTTGTTGTGTTGACACCACCACTTCTGTACAACCACCCTTCATGAGTCAGGTACCTCAGTTGTTCCATGTAGCTCTAAAGAGAGATGCTATAAGGTACAATTACAGCTGTTCAGGTCTTTTGAATTGGTTCTGATCTTGCGTTAATAGACACTTCTATAGTTACAGAAAAGGACCCAGCTATGTTTTGACAACTACCAGTTTCTTACTGGAAGACAAAATTTACTAGGAGTGCTGTATGCAGGAAACGCTGCCAGGGAAGATTTAGAGTACAGGCTGGGTTCTGTGTTTGGTAGCTTCATTTCCTCAAGGTAAAAACCCTGACGTGACAAAATGGAAAACTGTTATTCTGCAAACACCAACTACTTGATTATTCCTAGAAAATGTTAATCACATTACTCAGTATGTTTGAGCAGTCAGAAGAGCTTCTTTATATTTATTTATTGCTGTTTAGTTTGGAGTTTTTGGGGGTGGGTTGGTTTGTCTGTTGTTGTTGTGGGGTCTTTCTGTTGCTGGGTGTTTGTTTGTTTGTTTGTTTGTTTTTAATGGGCTTTGGGGAGTAATTAGACTTAATAATCTTAACCAGGACTCAAGATTCATGTCTTAAAACTTCAACATAACCTTGCCAGTCTCTCCTACAAAAACTCAAGCTGACTAGTGGCTTCCTACTGAGCCATACAGCAGCCTATTTGGGCTCCTCAAGCCCCTCTGGATTTCTGATTGTCTTGAGAGAGATTTGTATGTTATGCTCTTCTGATTGTATGTCTGACTGTTCAGACTCCTGTGTGCTGTGAGGCTACACTAGCTCGTGCCTTTAAGTTAGACAAATATGTTCTCTTGAAGCTAAGAGTTGGCTGACCTACTAGCTCAAGAATATTTCAGTGAGACTGCTCTCAGCTCTCACTGCTTGAATAATAATGAAAGAATGGTACCTGATGGGTGGAGAAGGTTGCTGATTTCTTGAGTAAGTCTACTAAAGACCTATTTGTCTGCAACCAATAACAGGCATTGCCATGCATGACATTTTGATGGAAAATTATATCTAGGGAATGAAAACAGCATATATTTTACAAACCACAATGTATTTCAATTACCACCCCCCAAAAAAGAAAATCTGCTCCAATATCTTATCTCAGTTAATATTTCCTTTTTACAGTAGATGATCAAAGTGTTTAAGGAGCTTTATTTTACATGATTAAATGTAAGCTCTTCATTTGTCTAAATGACTACTTCCCTAAATTGCAAGCTGACTTCTGACAAAGGAATGACTTAATCTGATATTAATACGGGGATTCTTTTATTCAGTTGTGTCTCGTGTTGTGGCTTACAAGGAGATTGCACTGCAGGCAAAATAACAACTCCTCTGGTATCCAGCCCACAAGGAGGTCAGAAGGTGAAGGGATGGAGGTGGAAGGCTGAATCTGGCATCTTATGGGAGCATGGATGGTGTGTATGGAGTAGACAACCTCATTTGACTTTTAAAGAAGTTGCAGACACTATTGCTTTGAAAATTACATCTGTTCTGCAAAGCCAGTAGTAGCCACAGCAGTGTTCTTATGACTGGTAATGAGTGCTTGAGGGATGACTTTGGGAAATGAGATAGAAGCCAAGATGTATTTGAACTCTGCTAAATTTGTACAGTTTGCTGTAACTAGCAACATTACTAGTTTCATGGGAGGAAACCCCAAAGTAAAAAGTTATTTTCAAATTTCTATTATTATTTTTTTTCCCCTAAAAAGTGAATTTTGATGCTGCATCTAATGATTGAGAACTGTGCTGTGCTTATGGGTTTTCAGAGTTCACTCTGTGTGGTGCTTGAGAAGCATCTCTTGAGATTTATGAGCTCTTCCAGTAGCAGTCAAGTAAAAGCAGTCAAGAAAACCCCACCCTTGTGAGAAATGCAGAAAACCAGTGAGGAAGTAGAAGATACATCCCCCTAATATGCTGCTTCTTCCTGCATTAATGAGTAATCAGAGTTCTTTTCCTAGTTCTGTAGACTGCTAATATTTCAAAAGCCATTCATCCTATCGATATTCAGGTACTGAGGGTGAATTTGAATTCCTTACATTTTGATTAAATCCAATTTTTGAGGAGCAAAGTAAAAGAAATTTAAAAATTCAAGTCTAATCCTGATATAGATTTTGTATATCTCTTTAGGATTTGGATAAAAAGTCAGAAACTTGTGCTTTTATTTGACTTGGCATAAAATGTTCTCCTTCAAGCTAAAAGATTAGCTGAAATTGTGGAAAAGAGCTTTATTCAAGCTGTGACCGTGAGCCGTCAGATAAGCAAGTTTGGTAATTACTTTTTTAATCTAAAATGTTTAACATAAAGCTGTCAATCTTTTTCTAAATAGCATTTAGGGGATAGTGTAATGAATGGCACTCTTTAAAGGCGATCTGGGCATACGAAACCACAGGCCCTACTGTTTTCACTTATCCAGCTCTTTATTTCATTGTTGTGATTAGTTTTAAGTCCAATTGCCATTACAAGCAGATTATAAAGAATTCCAGTCTTTTGCTTTGCTGCTCTAATTTGTATGCAGCTAAGTACAGAGGTGAGGATGAATTCATTTGTTGTGATGAGCAGCAGGTGCTCTGTGTGGTGTCCCTACCTGAAAGATGCATGATAGGACTATGCATCCCATTCTTAATATCTTCCTGACAGGAATTATCCTGTTTTATCCGTGATGTTTCTGAAAAATTACATTTCAAAGTCACTTGCCTGTGCAGATGGTGCCACGGTAGCTGTTTGTGCATAGCTGTGTTTGAGCACCTGTGAAAGGCAGGGATTTTTATGGAATGAAGAAGAGAAATTTCAGGCAGACAGCATTGTGGATTTAATTACCAGAATGTGAAATTTCTATCAGGTGCAGCTGTTTCTCCTTCTTCTATTCTTGTCATCAATGCATTGCTCTCCATTTTCAGAGATGTGAAGTACAAGCACATTACATACTAAACCAAAACCAAGCACTTCCCTCTTTTTCCCCAGCCCTTCCCTGTGATGGGAAGATAAAAACAATAGAATTTCTCATTCTTTTCAACAGATTAGATGTTTAACAGGATATGAGAAATCCCAACAGGCATCTTTAAGAAACTGGGGGATTTGAACAGTGTAATCCTGCAATTTGCCACTGGTATCTATGGTTTGTACTGTAATCAGCATTTTAATTCACAAACAATACATATATGAAACTAGCCATTCTCTTTGCCTTCTTTAAGCACATAGATAATATTTATTCAGAACACTTGCATCTCTTTTTCTTTGCTTCCAGTCTATACATATAAACATATATAAAAATAAACTCACATTTACGTTTACAAATTGGTAAGTTTTTGAGGTTTTAGAAAATAACTTTCTGACTCTTTTAGTGTACTCACGCTTTTGCTTGGTTGATTGTATTTTTTTTTCCAACCCTAATAAATCTGAATATACTGCTGTTTCCATCTTCATACTGTCCTGCATAAGAGATGACTAAGAATGAAACCTAATCCTCATTTTGGTCAGCTGGGAATTGCACCACTGTGCATGTCCCTATGGTGTGTTAGCTATGATAACGTGTCCCTTTGATATTAATATCCCACTGATATTAAAGTAAAAAAACCTCTTAAACTTTGTACATTTTTTCCCAAATAATTTTTCCCAAATAATTCCAAAAAAAAGAGGTGTACCCTACTCCTAGCATTTGCTTCTCACAGTACTACCTCTGTCCTTACAACTAAGAAAATTGTCCCACTGAATCACAAATGAGATGTTATTTTACCATGGAAGTGTTGCATGAGTTTATGCAGGGAGTTCCTCTGAAGAATGAGAACTATTAGAAATAATTGTTCTCAGCAGGGAGAACAGCACCTGTGGTTTCCAAAGTACATATGAATTCTATTTAAGAAAAAATAAGATTCCAATTTGGCTGATACTTTGAATAATGTAACATGGAATGAATATGGGCAGAGGGGCATAAAAAAAGGATATTGACACTACATTGTGGAGGGGAGAGAGGGAGGTTGGCTGGAGTTGGTGTTAAATTCAGATTGATTGTGGCTTTGTTTGTTGTTTTTTTTTTTTTTAATTTGTCTGTTAATGATACAGAAGGAAACAAACAAATTTGTAGGAAGGCAGGAATGTATCAACCAAACTTGTGCATCAGTCTAATTGGAAAGCAGAAAAATAATGCAGTTTAGGTAGAGAAACAGAGCAAGACAATGTAGTTGGAAAAAAATAACCTGAAGAAGAGGGTTTGGTAGGATGGAATTAGCTGAAAATCAGAAATGTAGATATTGGAGAGTTTAGGAGTGGACATCAAAATGGTTATAAATATAAAATGCAGTAAGGCAAAGGCAAAGTTGGAGCACGTTACAAGGGAAGGAGGGAGGGATTTAAATTTTAAATAAAAAAAAGAAATAACGCATCATCAGAGAAATGATAGTGCCTGTCTGCACTGCTTTGGTGGAAACATGCCTGAGGGACTCTGTGATCTCTTCATTCTGGAAAATGGCAAATGATAAATTGTGTTACTAAAAATGATTAAGCATCTCTGAGAAATGTGGTCATGGAGAGGAAAAAAAAAAAAGACCTTAGAGGGAGAAAACTCAGTGGTGGATGGCTGGAAGTCAGCCAGTTCTTACCTGTGACTTACAGAGCTCAACCCCTGCACAGGCTGCAGCAGTCCCAGTTTCAGGGCAGTGGGGCGTTCTGTGTAGGGTGAGCCAGGATCTGCAGGGCTCAACAGGTATCTGTCCTGAGATACAGGAGAGAAACTGGGAGGCTTCTCAAAGATCACGTTAATTCAAAACATGCTAAATAAGAAATGGAGATCAAAATGGGCAATGGTATTGTTATGTCACTTTGTAAAGCTCTGGTGTCTTTGTAATCTGACCAGTGAGTGCAATTCAAGATCCTCCCATTAAAAACAACATGCTAAAACTGGAGAAGGTAGCAAGAATGGGCAGCAGCCACAGCTGAAAGTGTGGAATGACAATCATCTGATAAATGAATAGAGAGAACGTGATTTTCCAGTTGTGGAAAAAAAAGACAGATGAGGAGAGGTTTGAGACTTCTAAAATCTTTGTATTTTGGAGAAAGTAATTAAGGAGTAAGTCCACTTTTGATGAAAGAGGGAAAGGCCATCAAATAAAAAGCATTAGGTAATAGTTATCACTTGGTTTGGGGTTCATGCCCAGTGAATGTTGACAGTCTTCACTGTGTGAAAATTGTTTGAAATTAAACTTGGACCATCTTTCCTTAGGAAGTCAGCGATAAAACCAATAATAATAAAAAACATATGTGTATGAAGAGGATCTAGGCAGGTCTGTAAGGGAAAATTCTGCAGGGTTTTAAAATAAAATATTATTTTCTCTCAGGAAACCCCTGAGCAAGACCTAGGGGAACCGTTTTATGTGACTCCTTTTTTCTTCAACTCTTTTTCCGGACACTTACTGGTCTCAGAAAGAAAATGCAGCATGGGAAGAGCTGCTGGTGTGCCCTGTAAGGGTGTCCTTGTAGTCTTAGTGCTGATGCCTGGTGAAGTTGTTTCCAAGGCTCTGTGGAGGGTCCTCAGCTTTCGTTAATTAGAAAAAGAGACAGCGCACAGTTTGACTGATACTGGGCAGCCACACTAAGTTTTGTCTTGTATTTTTAAGGTGATAGAATGCTCTTTCTTACATCCTGTCTTCAGCTTGTATTAGCTTGTTGCATAGTATGCTCTGTCCTGGAGATGGCCATGCTCAGTGTAGGATGACTGTATATTCCACTACATTAAATTTGTAAAAGGTTTTGAGATTCTCTGAGGTGAAATGAGCTATATAAATGCAAGCTGGTATTATGTTTGCAAAATCTGTGTGACTGAGAAAATCAATCTTCCAGAGAAATGTCAGTAGATAGAACCAGTTTAAGAACCAGAGATTAAGGAAGGGGGAGAAAATAACCTCAGCAGACTGGATAAAACTGATCTGTTTTGGTTTCTTTTTCCTCCTGAAAGAAAATGATGGATTCTAAAAAATACCAAATAATACTTTAGACTTGACCTTTCATAGTTTATATATCCTATCATCCTTATGATCATAGCCTCTGCCTTTCTCTACATGAAGAAATATGGTAAATAATAACACATATATGAGATATAGTCCAATAAATCTGTGATTAAATATTCAAAAGCATTTCTTTAAAGATTTTTTTTTAAGTATTACTTAGTAATGTAGAAATCTGTCCAGATGCTGATGTGTTATAGATGGATTTTGTGCACAGAACACTTTGTTCCTGTGTATAAGGTCACATTTTAGATAATCAACACGCTCTTGTCTACTGCATTCCAAAGAGGAGGTGTAAGCAAACTCAAGAAAATGACAACTAATAAAACAGCAGGGAGAGACGTGGGTCCTAGGTGCCAAGTTTGTAACTTCTTCCAGCACTGGCAGTGTAGGTAGCCAGTTTCTCTGGGGAAACTGGATAGTGTGTTCTCCTGAGACACTTGTGCAACTGGCAGTAGCTGGCAGGTTCAGTAGCTGTCTGCATGCATCAGATTCTTACGCTTTTCTGGCAGTTGATGGACAAAACCTGTGCCTTGTTTGTGTCTGAGTGAATATAGTCTGTGAAAGGCCGTGGTTATGTTGGCGGGTGAAAGTTTTAGGAAAATGAGGTGGATGTAAGCAGAGATAATGCAAGCAGGTAACAGCTGTCACGTTCAAAGGTGCCCTCTCCCAGGCCTCTCCACTTCCAAAGGACCAGAAATAAAAGCCTGTTTTTTTTTCTATAGCACGTCTGGTGTGTGCACAATTTAAAGCTTTAAAAGTAGGGATCTAAGGCACAAGAAAAATTGACACAGGTGCAGCAATGGCAAAACTAGAGTCTCAAAATATTAGTTGGATTGCTGTCACTTGCCTTGTTATACTAAAAATGAATCTCCAATTTCATCTACACATAAGTTCTGCATCGTTATCTACAAGCTTGCATGTTTGTACTGGAATAAAAGAAAATTGAACTTGACCCATGATTTGAAATACATCTTTTTCTAGACAGTGCTGATCATCAGCTGTTGTCAGACTGCAGCAAAGAGCAATCCTCCAGCACTTGCTGTCTGTTGCTTACCTGGGAACACTCTTTTGCCCACAGAGCTCAGCTGATGTAAAATCTTTTCCACCTCTCAGAAGTGTGATCCTTTTGCTTATTCCTCTGTCCTTGTCTGCACTTTCTCCTTCCTTTTAGATCCATCATCTTATTTTCTTGCCAGTGACCCTCCTCTGCCCCATGCAGGTGAGCTAGTTCTGGGATTAACCCTGTAGAAACCTTGTCCTGTTTAGTGTGGGTTTGTCTTGTGCTGGCACAAGAGGCCCCATCTCACCGAGAGTGCCTCGTTCTGTAGTAACTGATCTGCACTTTGTAAGAACTTTGGTGACAAATTTGTGTCACAGCCGTGGTTCCCCACAACACTGGAAGCAATGGGGTGGGATGAGCTCACAGAGGTAACACCAAATTCCTCCCTACGCTGCCTGGATCCTGTATGTAAGTGGTGTGGTGCTTACCTCTGAGAAGCATCAAGTGTTCTCTAAACCCTGTTATTGCAGCAAAGATTGTCAGAACGCTCTTGAAAAGAATAATTTCAACCAGCGAAAGGTAACTTTGTATAAGTCTGCTGCTTTGAATGAAACATGATTCGTTGTCATTAAGAAATATAAATATATATGTATAAAAGAGTAGTGTTGTCAAAATATCAGGGATTTGAGCAGGCTGGCTTACCTTAGCTCTGGGCAACATTAATTCTCTGAGAACTGAATACATTTTTAATGAAGCTCAATGTTTGGGCTTTTTTTAGAGTTAAAAAAGAGAACAGTTTTGTTTCCTTCACCAGAACTGGCTCTACACCTTGAGGTGTCATTGTAGAATAGAAGTAAACAACTTTTATTTTTACAGTTTGATTGTAATTGTTGAAATAAAGCAGGATGTTGTGGTCGTGATGGTCTAAGGATATGACAGAGCTTATTCAGGTAGAGAATAACTTTTATTTTACCTGGTGAAGCAGCTGGGAAAAATAAACTAGCTTTCATTTATGTGTTGCCTTCACAAGGTCACAAACATGTGAGAGGAAGAGGTTGCATGTTACAAATGTAAATTTTTGAGATGGAAGTAGATTATAAAGATCAGTAGAGTGTTATATTTTATATTTCAAGTCCAGACTTCTCTGTAAAGAGATTATAAAAGAATGATATATGTTGTGGTGGCTCAAGGATACACCTGTTTACTCATATGAGTGAATGCTTAATGCATTTTGCTCATAAAATATCTATAGAGCCGATGCAGGCAAGGGCACACAAGTTTACTAATGTTTAAGCATTTCAACCAAGTCATTCAGCAATCCTCATTGCAAGTGTTTCTCACACAGACTCGAAAGAATAGTCAGGTTGGTTCACAGAAAGGTTAATTTGGAAGTATTGATAGACTTGTCAGAGATGTATTTGATTTGGCGAGTAACAAGAATCTATTCTGAAGTTAAGTTCTCAGAGAATTGTTGGTTAATTAAACTTCAAACTATATAAAACTATTAGAATTTAAGTTTCTCTGTTTTGCGTGGCAAGCTTCAGGTTGTGATTACAGGAAAAGATCACCCCCCCCACACACTAGCTCTGTCTAATGATCCTTTCAATGTAGGAAGATGCTTTTAAGAAAAGAAATTGTTTTTTTTCCTCTTTCATTACATATTTCATACTGTGTAGGTACCATTTCTCCCGTCTAGTAGGCAGTGTCCAAAAACACCACCCCAAATCCTTCTAATAAGAGTCAAATGTTACATCTCCAAAGTCTGAAGGCAGCAAAGCTGTGCTGGCAGTCAGGGCTGTCAGGAAGCAGGAGTACTCTGTGGAATGAGCCCTGATGTTACAGGTAAACACCGATAACTCTAAATGGTAAACAGCTTTTTGTTTATTTGACTTTGAGGATTTCTTCCCCAGTGTGTTTAAAAGATAAAAAAAAAAAATTATCAAAGGAAGATAACTGCTATCTGTTTGCTGCAGGAGTATTTCTGCACCCAGGCTCTTCTACAAACGTGTAGGACTGCACTGTCTTGTCAGAAAGATCCAACCTCTTCAACTAGCAAATTAAAAATGTGCACAGCAGGGACTTCTGGATCTGTTTTTTTGCCTGCTTTTCTGATTTACTGCCAGTAAGCCTTGTTTTTCTAGTCTTGTGCTGCAAAGACCAGTTATCAAATGAAATCAGCTTCATATCCTGAAGCAGACTCTGCAAATACAAGAAGTCACACTTCAGGTGGTATCTGCAGAGCTGCTCCTTTGATTTATTGTTCTTCTTGCACTTTATATGGGCTGATACTGAAGGCGTGTGGAAATTCTCTCTGATGCGTATGCTTACGTGAGACAATTATATGTGGTTTATAAACCCTGTTGACTGTGAATGCCATATATGGAAGATGTATGGCCCTCATAGTTGGTGAAAGGTCCAATTGCATCAGTTACTGTGCAGAAAAGTGCATGAAATGGAGTCAAGTCTGCTCGTGGAGATTCAGTACAGAGCTTCACTTCAATACCTTTCCTGATCTCAATCACAAATTAAAATAAGGCCAGTAAAGGTGGCAAGAGTAGAAATCAGCCCTCTTGGGTCCTATTCCAACTCCTTTTGTAAGCAGGCATGCCTCCTCTCCTTCCCTTTCCTTCTCCCTCATCCACCACATCTCGGACTTCTTCAGATGAGGGCAAGCTCTGTGCAGCAGACAGCAGCTGCCGTGAAGTATGAAAGAGGTCCCAACAATGTATCTTTAATATATCACATGATTATGTTTTAAACAGTCATATCGAAAAAGAGTCAAATCCAGACTCTCAACAAATTTTTGTGGAGAGATTCCCTTCCAATACACTCAGGTTAGTCAGGCACCAACTTGGTTCTGTTGCTCACCAGTTCAGTGACAAAGTTTTGCACTATTTCCAATGATACTCGGACCTTTGGAACTTGGAAGCCCTTTGTTCAAAACTGTCAAATAAGCCATTTGTGTGATTTCTAAAAACAAATATGCTTCTTGCCAGACTTTGTAGTTTAGCACTTTAATTTCTTTTAAATATTTCTTTCCAGAAGAGATTTCTGAGTTTGAGGGAAGATTCATAGGCAAAGACATGAAAATTAGATTTTTTTAATTTCTTTTTTTTTTTCTCAGTTTTGCTCTCTTGACATGGTAAGAGTCTAAGCAGGCGTGCCAGCAATCTGGCTGATGATAAAATTACAGAGGCAGTGTAGGAACGCAGCATCTCTTGACCTTACTTGGAATTCATCCAATACTCTCTTTTTTTTTCCAGTATACTTTTTTAAAAAGCTGAAAGTTAATCCAAAATCAAATCAAAATGAACTGCCAAATACACGAGCAGAAGTGATAAAATGCACAAATGAAGCACATTATTATAACAGAGTTTTATCACCCGAGGAGTAGCGAGTGGAGAAAAATCAGAATGACCTTTTAGTTGATGGCTATTTTGTGACTTTGACTTTTTTCTTTATTTTTTTCCTTTTTTTTTTTTTTTCTTTTTGACTCCAGAAAATGAGTGTTTTATTTTGTAATTTCATCAGTGTGATTGCAGTTGTTTTCTTCACAGAAGTGTTGCTATTGGCACTGTATAAGATAACCTGTAGTTTTGAATTGTAAATCTTTTCCATATGTCTGGATGGAAGCCAAAAGGAGAATATGCAAACATAGGGATTTTGCATATGTAATTATTTTGTAAGTAGTAATAGAAAACACATTGTGGTTGTGTCTGCCACTTGAAAAAAGAATTTATGAACGTAGAAATCTGCAAAAGTAGCTTCCCCATTGCCATATAGACACTGTTCAGCAAATCCATGCGAGAGGCACAAGTGGTTGGTTGCTTGCTTGGTTTATTTTGCACATTCTTCCTGTCCTACTGCAAACCAGCAGTAGTTATACAAGTAAAAGAACACTGGGTTGGACCAGATTTGGACCAGATCAGTCATGGTAGATCAGGAATTCTAAATTACACTCAAATAGTGGCAGATGTTTTAGAGGAATCTGAATTTCATTTGAACACATAATGAAAGAGGTTGGCATCTTTTGAGTGTCATGATCTCTTGTTGAGGGACTATGTTTCTAAATGGTCTGTCTTCTCCTGGACTTTGAAAGCAATATTACTTCATATAGACCCTTTTAACTTCAACTTTTCACTTAGTGCTCCGCATTCCTATATTTGCAAATTGCAGCTGTTAACAAGACCCATAAATGTTATGTGAGAAGGAGCACCCCTTTAAGAATGCAATTTAAATAATCCAATTCTTCCTTTCTTTTCCACTGCATACAAAGCACTGTTTACTGAGGTGATTATAGTTCCCCGGATCTCCTTTTACTTAAAAGAAATTGAGATAATTTGAGCTACCAGACCATCCAAAGTAGTTGTAGCAGACTTAACCTTAACAGACTTAACCTTAACCTGGTGTTATGGAGGAAAGTTTACTCTTGTAAAACAATGCAATAAAAGCTTGCCATGAAAAATCAACACTGAATGGAAATAATTTTTTTATATATTAAAGCTGTCATAACATTACATTGTAGTGATTTTTTTCATGGCAAGAGATTTTTAATATAGAAAAAATAATTAAAAATATTAATAGGAAGGTCTGTCTTGTATGATCTGTGAATTTTGTCACATGTAAAATTACTGAGAAGTACCTAAACTTGTGGTCTTCTCCCTGCTTTTCCTTTCCTGAGTTCATACCTTTAATCTTTTGTCTTTGCAAAGCTTCTTCTGTAATTCTGTGGAGCCAAAGCTCTTTTTCCTTTTTTCTGTATCTACTTTGAACTTCTGCTTTGATTTGTAAATACTTTGCTTTTTCCATGTCTACCTGCAGCTGAGGAAGGTTTGGTATCTATCAGATTTGATCCATTACTTGTTTGGACTACGATGAGGTTGAATGTCCTTTGTCTCTTCTCTGGCCTCGGTACCAAAATTGTTTTTACCACATGATCTTTACATGTATTACAGGTACTGTTCATTGCATCAGTCATAACCTCAAAATTTCTGTTTTTCCATTGACATAATGGACTTAGACTTTAGTAGGGATCAAATATTAAGCATAACATATGGAAATCATCTTTTCTTGACAAAGATATGCTCATATTTAGAAATTAACTTTGTAAGTAATTGTATTGATATTGAGTAGAACTCTGGTTTGTTGTGCATTCAGCCTATAGGCTTGGAATGTGACTAGCCTGTTTATAAAACAGAGAGACTGGGGACGTGCCAGGACATTAATCTTCTTCTAAGAGCTCTGTTTTGTATTTTTCAATCCCTTCCTTTTAAATTATTAGAGCTGTGATTGCAGAAGCCAAATACTCGCCTGCTTCATTAGCAGTGCAAAGATTGAAGCATCTCTCTTTAACAGCACATTAGAGTGAGGAACAAAAGCAGGGGCAAATACCTTTATTTTCTGAATCTTAAAAACCAAACCAAAACACACAACAAAGCCCATCTTGCCAGCAGACAGAGTAAAGTGAGAAGTTCACAGGCACAAGATGTGGTTACTAGAGAAGTAACCCAAACTGTTCTGAATCTTCCCTGCTTTTGCCTCTGGCTGATGGAGTTTGGGAGATGCTTAGCTAGCCTTGACTGGATGTGGGTGATGTGCAGGCTAGAGACCAGGTTACACTCTAATTTTGTCTGGATCCCATCGGTCACAAAGTATCTTTCTACTGCCTGGCCAGTTGGGCAAGGGAAGAGGGTTCAACAGCTCCACAGGAGTGATGGGGAGCCTCACCCGAGGGCACCAGTGGGTGAATGGAAACACCCGCTGGGCTGTGGCAAAGCAAGAGATTTCTCCACAGAAATGCTCAGACCCAGGGCAGATGAAGCATGTGATATAATCACCTGGATTAACTCCAAGAGAAACAGCTCCTCTTTCTTAATTCACTGAGACCAGTGCAATTTCAGGTGTGCCTGGGTTTGTGTTAGCCTTGTTCACTGATCTCATGAATGAAATAGACTCAGTCTTCATCTCTTTTGCCATCTGTGGAGAATTCCGAGTGTTAAACTAGTGTCATGTGGTATTTGGGGTCACCTCTGTATCTGAAGGAAGGTGATGGGATGTTCTTGGAAAGAGGGGTTGGACTAGATGACCTTTAAAGGTCCCTTCTAACCCAGAGCATGCTATGATTCTGAGCTTAATGGAGCCTCTGATCATTTTTAGGAGTAACTAATGTCATCATCTTCCTGGAAAGAAGCAAATAAATAACATCCTCTTCCCAAACCCAGCCCCCTGAACTGTGAGTAAATGAGGTTGGAACTGTTATTAAGCTGTTTTGATCTTAAATAGCCAATAGTTTTGCATAAGCTGTCAATGTGTAAGTGTTCTTAATTGTGATTAGTTTTACTCTTGGGTATGAACACAAAATGGAGCTTGATGTCTTTATCGTTAGTATTATAAATACAGGAAAAACACTGGATACCATCTCATGGAGCATCATATCAAAGTTTTTGTGAGAGAATTATGCACGTGAGATGAGTAATCATATTCCTGTATCTCTTTCAGTTTCCGTTTTATCTCTGGCCATCTATTTATTCATTTTCTTTTTTCCTGTAATTTCGTGGCAAGAAGATGCTGTAAAGCTGAGAGCTCAGAAGAGTTTCAATTCTTGGTGTTTCTGTTCTTTTGGGAAATGTAGGCCTGTGGTTTAGAGCCCAGGGCTCCAACAAGCCCTCAGATATGTGCTAATGCTTCCAGTTTCCCTCTTCTGTTCCAGTTCCAGCCTGTCAGGACTTATACTTCAATACTGAAGTGCCACTGGGTCTTTCTGTGAACACACAGAAGTTTATAGGAAGCATTCAGCACTTCAGAGCATCGGGCTGCTGTCTTTTTCCCTCTCCTGCCTTCTGCCCTTTCCCTTCTATCTGCTCTAACCTATGTTTTCATAACTAAGAGAAATAATGGTCTCTAGAGCAGAACAGTGTAGAAAGGATAGGTTAAAGATGGGCGTGTTTAATGAGTTTCAATAGTCAGTAAATTTAGGTGTAATGCCAACTTTTATTTTTTTACTTAAGCACCCATCAACCCAAAGCAGTTTAGCAGGTCCTTAGTGCTAAGTACATGCATAGCACAAGAATTGTATACAGGCTGCAGACAAGCGCTAAGTTGTTAAGCAGCTCGTTGACACAGGCTCATTTCAGCTAATTCTGACCCCTCCACTTTTATTTGGGAAATCTGCTTATTTGTTCCCTGACGCAATTTGAGTGGTTTATGTCTGTGCCTGCGTTTTTCATACTATAACAAACACAGGCAGAAGTGAAATTTGTGAGCTGCAGTTCTCTGAACACATGCAGAGGTGTAGTTTTAACCATCTAATGCACTCACTTTGTTAGGAAAAAAAAATATATATATATATATATAAATAAATTGCTGAATTAGTTGGACCGTGCTGGTGCCAAAATGCAGCAACCTGTTTTGTGACAGTTTTGCTGCTGCTGGATTAAAACATAAGAATTAATTCTCTTGTGGTTTTTCACAGTGCCCCCATAGGATTTTTAGGCAGAACTGTTAACTTCAGAGCATGTTATAAATACATCTTTTTTGTTGTTGCTTTTAGTTGTTCACTATTAATATTTTATGTTTCCACATCTCTGTGTACACTTGTACCTCACAATTACTTTGCTGAAGTTTGGAGAGTTGGAATAAACATGATTGTCAAAGAGAATGAGGAATTTTGGTTGAGGGTATTTGCAAAATAACTTTTCTTTCACATTCGTTCTGTTTGAATCATCGTAAGTTTGCAGCCGAAAGAATAACATAACTGAGATGTTATTCAATCCATCTCTGACTTGCCTTCCTTGAGGAATATGTTTTCAATGTTGTGCATGTTGTTTTTTTTTTCTTAAGAAAACTTAAATTAAGGTTTTCTGTTATTATTGATAAGGAATGTGCCTGTAATTTTCTGTTTGCAGTGTTTGCTGAAACACAACCCAGAAAAAACCCCAAATTTATCAGTTAGAACTGAATATTCTAATGTAATTTTAAATTCTATTTCAATTGTTCTTAAGGAGAAATCAGCTTAGATATTCTTGTGCATTATATAATTACAAAGCCATAATCCAAAATATATTGTCCTTTTCCACAGATTTCCTAATCCTTCTAATTGTTGGTTTTTCTGAATGCCACTGTCAGTGGGTACAAAAGATAAGTGGGAGGGGGGAAACAGACTTCTTTCAGCTAGCCTCTGTTAAAAACCAGAATTTACATTGCTCCTTTCTCCCTCGGGGATATTCAGTTACAGTATGCACGCTTGCTCTTCTATGGCAACATAGCTTTAATTTGGCCTCTAGTCATTTTGGAGCTAAAGTAAATTAGCTCACAAGATTCAAGAGACTGATAGAGTAGCCTGCTACTCTTCGTGCTTGTGTGCTATATATATCATTTTATATATATATAAGGATATACTTCATGTGAGTGACTCTGCTGCTTAACATCTTGAGTGCTGTCCATCAAGTGGAGCACAGTGGCATCAGTTCTTTTAAGGAATAATGCAAGTGGCTTCTTTAGGAAGAAAACACAGAGAATGAATGCATAGCGAGAGTGCTTTGACCTTCTTGTAGACCTCACTGCCCAATTTAGAGTATAGAATCATTTTGCTTGCAAAACCAACTTTTAAGATCATCAACTCCAACTAACGAACCCAGCATTGCTAAGTCCGCCACTAAACCATGTCCTTGAGTGACACATCCACATGTCTTTGAAATACCTCAAAGATGGGGACTCCATCCCTTCCTTTGGCAGCCCTTTTGGGGAAATAAGTTTTCTTAATATCCTCTGATGCAACTTGAAGTTGTTTCCTCTTGTCCTATCGTTTATCACTGGGGAGAAGAGACTGACCCCCACCTTGCTACCATTTCCTTTCATGGCTGTGTAGAGAGTAACATCATCTCTCCCAAGCCTCCTTTTCTCCAGGCTAAACAACCCCAGATCCCTCAGTTGCTTCTTGTGAGATTTGTTCTCTAGACCCTTCCTCAGCTTCCTTGCCCTTTCTCTGGACACTCTCCAGCACCTCCAAGCCCTCCTTTTAGTGAGGGACCCCAAACTGAACCCAGTATTTGAGGTGTGGCCTCACCAGTGCTGTATACAGGGGGACAATCATTTCCCTGATCCTTCTGGCCACACTATTTCTGATACCTGCCGGGATGCTGTTGGCCTTCTTGGCTACCAGGGCACATGCTGGCTCATATTCTCCTGGCTGATGACCAATAGCCCCGGGTCCCTTTCTGCCAGGCAGTTTCCAGGCACTCTTCCCCAAGCCTGTAGTGTTGCAGGGGCTTGTTGTGACCCGGTGTGCTTCTGCAGCACTGAAAAGCTGCATGGCCATGAGTGGCAGTTTCACTAAGAGTCATTCTGTGATTTAAAGGTTGATCTCCTCCTGCTTGGTTTCTTAAGTGGCAGGTGGCTCCCAGGGAGCTGGTTTGCAGTGTCTGGCTCTCACAACAGGCAAGCATATTAAAAGAGACAATTGGGGTTTTGTTATGGCTGTTAAATAGAAATATACAGAGCACGGCTCAATAAAGTGAGGGGCAAAAGAGAAAGTGAGGAGGGCAGGAGAGAGTACAATGGAATAAATTTATTTCCCTCTGAAATGAAAAGAAGATGTGAATGCTCTGCAATGATCCACACACAATGCACTGCTGGAGGAAGGGGCTTGCCTCAGAAAACCATTTTTCTTTGCTGATACCACTGGGCACTGCATCTTAAAAAAGAAAAATTAAAAATAATCATGTGGAAGATATGATCCAACATCCACTTAATTCATAGCCTGCCACATTCAGTTTATACTTACTGAAAGTCATGCAGTTCAGCAAAATGTGATTAGACTAATGAACCAATGAGAAAAAAATTTGGTTCTGTGGTTTTTCCATCTAGTTGCTTAATTTTGAAAAAGGATTGCATAAGTTGATCCATTGGCTTCCCTTAAAATTTTATTTGCTAACCATAACTCTTCTTGCTTATGTTTATTTTGGGGGGAAATTTGTGACACTCCATTTCACATCATCCACAAACCGACAAAATATTGTTCAACGTAACTTTGACATTGAACAGTTTCTGTGTGGAAAAAACAATAATAAAAAGAACAACAACAACAAAAAAAAAAACCCCAACCAAAACATGAAAAAAACCCAACATAGGTTGAAAAGTTTGATCATTTCAGTTTCTGCTGAAGACTGCTTTACCATTGATTATCATGATTAATGTAATTAATGTATTACCTGGGAAAAGCATGACCCTGTAGTAAAGAGTTTAGGTTCATCTTTTTATGACAGAAAGTTTAGTGCACTTAATAGTAACATGTGCACATAGACTGAATTAGGGAATGAACTGATTCAAGTTAATTGGAGAAATATGATGGTGTTCTGCTGAGCAGGGACCCAGTAAAATGTATCCCAGACCACTTTAAGAATTTAAGCCAAACTATGATGTGAGATAATTAACCACACTATCCAAGACATTCTAGAGGACACAAAAGATAGAAAGTTTTATATGTCTGTACTTCTATTTGGAAAAAAAAAAGGTATTCTGAGAGCTATGCAATAAGTGGGCTCATTTCAACATCTCAGGAAGCAGATTTCCTTAAGCAACTGTTTCAATAGTTGATCTATAAGCACCTAGAGAATAAGAACAGATTTTTTTGGATCTATTAATGGAGTTCAGCTAACATATTCCTTGTGACATGCTGTCAGTCCTTCTGCTAGGGTTGAAGTATTGTATGCAGCTTTAACTTTACATATTATCTTTCACACAATTTCATCTGATGTTCTTACAAGCAATTTATGGAAATAAAGTCTAAATGAAGAGACTGACAGGTAATCACCTCCCTGAAAAACTTGATTTAGTTGGTAGGTCTCAGTGGTCAGCTGTTAAGCTGGAAGGATAATGTGAGTGAAGTTTGTTCTCCATCCAGCCCTTAGTCAAAGTGTTCGAAACCAACAGTAAAAGCTGCTCCCAATCCAGTGAATTTATGGATGAAAGTGCTGTGGGAAAAGAAAAAGTGGGATGTGAATGCAGTTTACTGGAATACTCATTTACCTGCTTTACCATCACAACGCTGAGGGAGTAAAGATTTACCAACCAGTTATATCCAGACACTATTCAGCAATGTACCCTCATTTTATCTCACCTCGGCTTCACTGTGATTTGAATTTGTTATATTTACATCAACTCTGCTTGCCCCTGATAATATATAAAAGCTGGCTGTTTAATGCAGGTCAAATTATGTCCTTTTTGGTTTAGTACTGCAGAGAACAGGCAAATCTCCTGTTTGTATTATTGTATTTGGAATATGAACTAATCCATGCAGAGAGTAGCATAGATAGACTTGACAGTTCTTGTAACTCCTAAAGTTGTTTCACTTTCTAGATATCTGCTGTACACCTTAGAAGGCAGAAAAAGAGCCTCGTGTTTTCTGTTATATATTTTCCTGTCATAGTGTTGGCTAGTCAGAAAGCTTGTGGTCAAGTTGTTTATTCTCAAAGGTCTGAGGAAAATGCAAAGCAAACTGGCTTCATTCATCCAAGTGCTAATCACTGCACTGAACACTTTGCTGTTCAGACTTAGCTATTATATATTAGATTTTAATTTCTTAATTTCTTACAGCTGTCACTATATTTTTTACAACTTCTAACAAACAACCCTGGAACCCTGTGTTCCTTTTTGTTGTTGTTTTTAGTGCTATATAATCTGCCTTTGTGTGTGCTCTAGTGTTCATCTAAACCATTACAGCCTTTAAGATCCATGACAGTTGAGCTGTTTTCTGGCTGTTAAGGGTTTGGATGGATCAATATTTAATTCAAATTTGTCTCCAAATTATATTGTAATCATCTATTTTATGCCCAATATTTATAATATAGATGGTTGATTCGATAAGATCTGTATTTGTTCTCATAAATACAGGTTTTACAGAATGGAGACATTGCTCAAACTTGCATTTTAATTGAAGAAACCTTTAATGGAACGGGCTAACTTGTGACTTTGTATAGATTTTTGATAACACCTGTAAACACATGGCAAACATATGTCTCAATTAGAAGACACTAAGGCTTTTTCTAAGATCCTGCCCCTTACATACATATATACTTTTTTTATTTTTGAGGGGGTCTTTTTCTCCATCTCTTCCCTCCCTGGGAAGGTTGAAGTTAATAATATTACTGATATCCCTAGATTTGTATCAGTCAGCATGCTTCTTGGTTTGTGATGTTCACATTCAATTATTTGAGCTGGCTGGGAGGTATTTTTCAATTACAGGCACCCTCTCTAATTTCTCCTTGAGAGCTGGGGAGCTCCAAGCACAGTTGTTGCTTTCTTGCCTGATGATGTATGGAGAAAAAACCAAAACAAACAAAAAAGCCAAGAAGTAGTTTCAGAGCACACAGAAAGCCCCAGATGCTTCTGCATACATTACCACCATTCCCCTAAAGAGGGTCTAGAGGAGAGTACGACAACATTGATGTAGAGAGGGGAGACTGCCTTGCTTACTAGGGGAATGATAATGGAGAATTTGTGAGGTACTCGGGTGTGTGGTAACTCAGCCCACAGTACTTCCACTGAAACCCAGGGCTGCCTGGCATACTGCTTTGGAAACTGCCCTTCCCTTGCAGGGGCAGTTACCTAAAGCTTGTAAGAATCTGTGCTAAAGCTGTTCATCCTACTGGGGCTGTTCCTGAGGCAGGTGTGCTCACTGGTTGACTGAACAGGTAGAGCACTCGGGAACTGGTGGTATGCTGTTGGGAGTGCTGGGGTGCTGATTTATAATTACATGGCTGAAGCTCATCATAGCTTTGGAGTTGGAGCTTAGCAGCAGTTAAACATTGGGGTTTCAGCCATGTTTTCTGCAGGTCAGGGTATGTAATAACCTTATTCTACAGGTGAACACCAGAGCGTGTACTTACAGCTGGTGTGTGGATAGCAGGAGAACCTAAACTGTCTAAACTTACGGATGCCTTGTATTACAGTGCTCTTGGTAGCCAAGCTACCAGTGTAGGAATAGTATTTCTGATGAATACATAAGTTACAGCTAATTTAGCATGTGTCCACCG
Organism: Chloroceryle amazona; assembly: GCA_027560015.1. Lineage (NCBI taxonomy): Eukaryota > Metazoa > Chordata > Aves > Coraciiformes > Cerylidae > Chloroceryle > Chloroceryle amazona. The sequence goes on from JANHFX010028789.1 coordinate 77,776, forward strand.
GTGGCATGGTATAGAGAATTGCTGGATCTACTCCTCCCACACATGTTGCATGTACAGGTTACAGACGACTCTGAGCTGGCCCTCCTTCTCCTGCTGGTACCCTTCATTCACATCTTCACTGCTAGGTGACATTATGGGTGCAGATGTCTATTATTTTCACTAATAAGATACCCGTGGTGTGCATGATGAACATGGTGACACGAAAGGACTGCTTAAGAGGGAGGAGAGTCATGAAGGATGCTTTGTGGGTCTGAGATTAACTCACTGATTTCACAGTTCAATTCTCAGCAGAAGCAGGGTTACCAAATCATCATAGAGAAATCATGACAGCATGAGAACTGCCATCTGTATCTAAACAGTGGTTCACTGAAGTTTGTTTTATCTTTTATTTTAAGAACTTGGAGGGACAGAGGTTTTTTAACATTAGTTACTCTATTCTAGTGCTTTCAGGACTGCTTTCTGTTCTAGACACGGGAATTAGGAATAGCAGTTTATTCTTTCTTTTTGGTGATCTACATTTTGAAGGCAAGTATAACAACTTGTTTTTCTCCTGGATTATAAGCCAGCATTTTCTAAAAGGATATGTTTTTCTAGGCTTCTAGTCCCCTTTCGTATTCTTCTCTAGACCTTTTACAATTTCTTTATGTAGTACCCTAATTAGACCTCAGTCCTGCTGAATAGAGAAGAAGGATTTCTTCATGACTCCCGTGGAGCGTTGCCACTTCCATTTCTTCCCAGCACTTTTTGTACACTCTTTGTATACTGCTATTTAACTATCCCCATCTGATTGATTCTTTGATTTCAGTAAATTTCTGAAATTTGTCAAGAATATTTTAAACTCCAGACTTAGAGTTCCTCCAAAATTTCAAATGAAAAAGCCCACTCACATCAGCACTGCACAAGGAGCAGTTCTTCTACAAGCCTCAGTGCATCCTCCTGCTGATGACCACAGACCATTTACAAACCAGTTTTGCATTCATCTCATAGTACATTTTTCCAGACCACAGGTCACCACCATTGTTTCCCTGGAAGAAAGATCCCTTGGGCAGCAGACAAAACTGAACGATATCTTTGTGTCTGTGTTTGTCTTGAAGCTGCTTCTGCTTTGTCACGTGCAGGGAAGAGTGACACTGAAGCTATGGCTCTTCCTTGAGGTGTCTGTGCAGCCCAAGGGGAGAGGAAGGGAGGAAGCGATGCTGCTCCCTCCTTATTGGACTCTTGTGCACAGTATTTCCTAGGAAAACCAGAACTTGTAGATTTTTGTCTCTTGGATACTTTCAAGGTACCTTGCTGCTGCATTACATAGATGACTGTCACATGGTTGAAAGTGAATATATGGAACAAAAAGACAACATTTAGTCTCCTTTTTCTGGCTTTGCATAACCTTCTAGAAGACATGGAGCTGCTGTTGTTGCTGACACCTTGAGAAGGGGTAATCATATAGGTGACTCACAAGTTTTGGAGGTGAAAAAGAACCTAAGGATCATCTGGGTTTGGCCTAGCATGAAAGTAGGATGCATTCAAGCAGAAATCACTGGCAGTAAACTAAATCTGGGAACCCTTGGCTGTATTTGCTAAGGTTGAATTCAACCATGTTAGCTGAAGGTTGTGTCAAAATCTGTCGTGTAGCTGTAACATGTAGTCCTTTTGCTTTTTCCTTCTCCACAAGGTTAATCTGACAAGATGTACTTGACAGGTTCCTGTTGGCCATCATGTATTAGTGTGTATAACTGAAATTTATGAGCCTCTCTCCACTAGATCTTGAACTTTAATTAATCTTGGCTGAAAAGATGAAAAAGGATTATAGTTCTTTAAAATAGATTTTTTTATATATATACAAAAAAAAGCATGTTGGAAAAAAAATAGCTATTTAATTTCCATTTATAAGCAGGGTAAATCATATATTAGGGATAAGGCACTGTTGGTTGAGATGATGTAGCTAAAGAAGTGATTGTATACCAAGGCCACTGGAAAATCCACGCCCTGACTACTATCAGAGAATTGCTGTAAAAAGACTTTTTCTATTTGAAAAAGCCTTTCCAACAGTCAAATGAAACTCTCATCTCTAATTACCTAATTAGTCTTCCTATCTCTGAAAGATAGGTACACCTGGGCTTTTCTATACTTTATTTATTTACTCTGTATTCTGCCTGTGATAACAAAGAGTTAAATTTTGCTCAGAGTGCTTAAAAAGTAGCAGAAAAAAAAATGTACAAATGTTTCTAATAGAAATCTGTTTACCAATACTTAAAAGAACAGATGCTGTTCTCTTTGGAGTTCACTTCTCAGCCTGCTGAACTCTCCCCTCCCACCATAGCACAAAAGAGGAGGGAGCCCAGGTGAGAAAGCAAAGCCAAGCCCTTTGATGTAGATAAAAATCCAGGCACTGAAGCATAAAGGCAGAGTGTAGCAGAATACAGATAGACTCACTTCTCTCTCCCCTATCTTCCCTCCCCCTCAAAAAAGTGAATTCCTGAGAGGTGTTAAGTTTCCCAGTGCCTACCCAGTGGCAAGTTAGTGATGCAGCTCTCATGAATTCTGGCAGAAAGTTAACTCTGCAAGAATAGCTTTTGAGCTGCAAAAAGGAGAGATTCGAGGAGGCTGCCAGATTTCTGAAATGATGATAGAAAGTTTGATCTTAATGCTCAGAAGCCACTGTAGCTGACAGCTGTATAAAATGGTATTTATTCTAGGGATTTAAGAGTTCTTTTATGTTAGTATTTTATTTTTCAAATAATTAAAAATAGGCTGGTGAAGAGAGGAGATTGAGAGATCTTTCCTGATTGTAACTGGAATTCTGTCCCAAGGAATGGGAGGTGTGGATTTCCCAAGTGATTTGGAATTGAGATTTTTCTCTAAGTAGCACATACAATTTTGGATGCTGCCAGGATGGAACTGACATGTTGTCAGGAAACCATCTGGCTACGGTACTTTGGCAAAATTTGTTGCATTTAACTCCTGCTGGCAAGGAGGAGTTAAATCCCTTCTACGAGGGATTTAGAAAAACATCTCTGTCGCAAATCAAAGTTGAAAGAGTTACAGAAAGGCATCTGCTGCAGGTGCCCAGTGTTCCTGGCAGCGCAGTCATTTCCCTTGTACAGCAACAAATGAGCTGTTAGCATCTGAACTACTGGTGCTAGGAACTCTTCACAGGCAATGGAGAAACCCAGGGATTTTAAGGTAATGTCGTGTTAAGAACTAGACCTGCATTCAACCTGTCGTAGGCATCTAGTTTAGAATGTGACAGGTCAGCCACCAAGGTGCCTCTTGCTCTCCTACTCTTTGTTTATTCAGGATGTTGAGATTATTTGCTCAAAGACAGATGGCTGGTTTGCTGGTAGGATTTTGGTTAATGACCCCTTTCTTTTCCCCACCTCTGGAGGAATATGGAAAGGTGAAGGCTGGTGACAACACCCTCTCTCTGCTGAACTCACAAGTAACTGTCCCAGTTACTGTCCCAGTTAACTGTCCCAGATGCATTGCAGCTTTGCATCCTCTTGTTTTTCTGCAAGTTGCAACAATATGTTTGTTTGGTTTTTGTTTAATTATTATTATTTTTCTTTTTACTTTTCATCATGTTACTCTTCAATTTATTAGTTTCAATTTGACCTGCCAGCCTTTAGTGATGTATCTTCCTATCTGTGGCTCATTTTATGTATTTGTCTCTCTGTAAGTCCATGTATCTCAAGCCTGAGGGATTTGTTGCTTGGTTGGGTTGGTTTTTTGAGAATTTTGATTTCTATAGGGCATATATAATTCCATCAGTGAAACAAATTTATTTGTTTTCCGCAACAAAATTAGAAAAGCATTTAAAAACCCCTAAGTCTTGCTTATGAAGAGGATGGAAATAAAGCACAGTTTTATCAATATTTTTAAAAATTAATTTATTTTAAGTCTGATTGTTACTATCTAGTGGAACAATGAATGAGTACTGCACCTAAAATCATTTCCTTTCCAAGTCACTTTTAAGTGGTTTTATAATATGAAACAAGATCATCTATTTAATCAATAATTTTCTGGGGAAAGGGAAGAATGTGTACAGGATATTATGGATTTCTTTTTTTCCCTCCTGTAGTTGATAAATGTTTTTTTTTTATAGAAAGGCTGTTACTTTTCATCAAGTGATCTTTACAAATGAAGACTGAAAGTGGTGAAGAAACCACCAATGACATTAAGATTATCTGTGGTTGGTGTCTCCCCCCAGCCTATTTTGAATAAAGTATTCTGCAAAAAAATCAATATATTTTGAACAATTTTACAAATGATTAAGTGAATAAGATAAAGTATTTGTTCCCATGTCATCTATATTTCATTACTGGGAAGAATATAATCTGAATATTTTTCTCCTTAAATGTGAATTTATTTGATTATAGGAAATCTAGCATTTGAATAAAAGATAGTTCTGGCTGACATGAATGGTTTTTGTTTTGTTGTAATTTATCTTTGCAGATATCTGCACAAGAATAAAATTCACACAGATCATCAGGCATCAGGGACTTGCATCTCCAGAACAGCTGTAACAGACCCACAACCATCTACTGAAATGTCTGCAATAAAGGTAAAATAAACTATTTGTTGTCCTGAAATAAGGGATTACTTTTTTCTTTTAGGACTGAGTAAATTAATTCTGTAAAGATAGTCACAGTTGCTATGATTTAAAATTTACCTGTGTTATCTTGTTTAAGAATGACACTAACCTAACCCTGGTTACTACAGCAGGAGGCTGTTGCCCAAACTTCCTTACACCAGTAACACCAGTAACCCTAGAGGAAAGCTCCAGTGTTAGATGTATTGAATTGCTTCTTGGAGAATGTTTCTGATTTCCATTCATATAATGGGAGCCTTTGGCTACTTGATTCTGGATTTGGGTGCACAATGACTATTCCTGTCCTGTCCCTGCCCCTCTTCCTCCCCAGAAAACATGTGGAAGTCTGAATGCAGACAGGTATGTGAATTAGAGAACTGAATAATAAGAAGAATTTAAACCCAGTGCTACACCAAAATGAAGAAATTGCATGTTCAGTAGAACAAAAGCTGCTGAAATAATGTTTGATATGTTATTCTATATTTGTGGTTGTTAATCATTGAACATTCACTTTGAAAAGTATTTTGAAAATTGGTGTTGACTTTGGGGTTGACACTGCAGCCAGTGTCAAGATTTTCATTTTCTGCTGTAAAACTAGAAAACCAAATATTGCTTCCCATTGCAAGATGTGGTTAACTGCTGAGAACAATATTTTAGGGTCATATAATTATCAAAAGGCTAGTTAATTACTTCTTGTATCTTTCTGTGTCATTACATAACGTTTCTACCATAGAAGTCCTCATAACTAGCTATGCTGTAGGACAAATACCATCTTTTCAATGTATCTTTCTTAAAATTCTTTGCTTCACTTTCTAACAGTTGCAGTACAAATAGTCTTTTTTGCTCAGCTGTGTATATCTGAGCATGCATCTTAGATATGGATGCAGACATTTATGTTGGTGACAGTGAAAATATAGAAATAATACTTAAAAGCTGACGTAAGGCTCCTTCCAATATGTTTTACTTTCATTTGCCAGTTATGTTTTATGCTCTGTATAAGATTTTTGCCATATTTGCCATTAAAAAACCCCAAGAATGGTGTAAAGTCAGAAGTATTATCCTTGTTTTCCAAGGGATAAACTATGCACAAAAGTTGACTGGGTGGACAAGGAGAAGATTGACAAAGAGACAGAAGTGCTAGACATTGCATAGATGAAAGGCCTTATGTAGACGTAAGTCTTCTTTGTATGTTCCAAGTGACTTCATAATGTAGATATTAAATCTGGGAGTAGAAGGAATAATTGATTTTGTGGGGAATTTAAAAGCTTGCTTTCATTTTAATGGGGAAAGACATTTCAAAATATTATAGTCATCTGCAAAGGAAAATAAATAATGAAATTTATTTTCCTGTCCTTTGAAATAGGTTTGCTCTTAATAATTATATTTATTTCAGCTCTAACTACATCAACTATTTTTTATCTTGTGCAATATAAAATAATTATACTTTTCAAATAAGATGTGGCTTTGAAATAGACATTTTGAGATATCTCATGTTTCTGACATGGAAATGTCCTTAAACATGTCATGATGCAATTTCTGCTCAGGCAAGGGCCACAAAGATGGTTAAGGGACTGGAGCATCTCACCTGAGGAAAGACTGAGAGACCTGGGACTCTATCCTGGAGAAGAAAAGGTTCTGAGGCGATTTTATCAATCTATATAAACACCTGAAGATATTCAGCTGCAAAGAAGACAGAGCCAGGCTCCTTTCAGGGGTGTGCAGTGACAGGAGCAGGGGGCAACGGGCACAAACTGAACCACAAGAAGTTCCCTCTGAACATCTGCAAACGCATTTCTGTTGAGAGTGACTGAGCACTGGCACCAGTTGCCCGGAGAGGCTGTGGAGTTTCCATCCTTGGAGATTTTCACAAGCTCTCTGGACGTTTTTCTGGGAAACTGGCTTGAGGTGGCCCCAGTTGAGCAGGATGAGGGTTGGACCAAATCCAAAGGTCCTTTCCAGCTTCAGTCATTCTGAGGTTCTGTGAAGAACACTTATTTTCTCCTTGCGGGGGGGGGGGAAGTTCAATTAAAATTTTATTTAATAGCTCTTATAAGGGCAAATTATGGGCACTTAACCAGGCTGCTAATAGGCTGCTGTTTCCTCAGTTTGGTGCTGTCCCTCACAGGTATCATCATGCTTTGGGCAGAAGAAAGTGCTGATATTTTGAATGTAAGAAACTAATTTTTTATTTGTAGATAGAGGGATTTTTTTATTAGATAACTAATAGTCTTAGACAGACAAGCTTTCATGCAAAGAAACATTTATTTTGAATTTAAAGAGAAGTTTCATATTTCAAAGCTAAGTACACATGAGAATAGTCTTAGAATTGAATTAAATACATAGCAGGCCATCCCTGAGAGAAAAATTGGAGCAGAAGGGGATATTAAATGAGGAAAGGGAAGAAAGAAAGAATGGAGTAATCATTTTTCTGAGAAGAAATAAAATAGGATATTACATAGAAATATGATTTTAATGTACCATAAAATCATTATCGTGCTATAGTCACTTAGTCTTTGGTATTTAACAGGGCAAGGTATTATTTTTCTTGGGTTTGTTTCACTGTAGGGTTTTTCTTGTATGTCTCCTTTACTCATTTACCAGCATCTCTGATGTTCACAAATGCTTGAAAAGTGCCACTGTCAGGGTAATCTGTAAAAGAATGTTTCTGAATTATGAAAATGCCCTTATTATCAAGCTTTTTAGTGAGGTTCCTTTGTCTCTCTTGTAAAGCCAAATAGAACGTAAATATTGGAATTGACATGGATAGCATTTATGGTGTTAGTTAAAAGGTAGCTGGAGGTAGAGTGGACTCACATACTTAAAGCATCAGTTTCATATTCATCAGAATAATTGGTTCCATTGGTAATATCTAGAAAACAAGGTGTATACCTCTTGTTCTCATTAAGCTATTGGAGTCACTGTGAAAGTCTACACCCTTCCTATTCTTCTGTTTCAGCTGTTACCCATGGCTGCACCCAGACTATGTCTTTGATGCAATGCTTTTTTCTTTTTTCTTTCTCCAACAAGAACTCCAGCATCTTAGCTTTTCTTAAATCTGCTAATAGAACATTTACCTGATACACTCTTTATCCTCGAAAATGCTGCTTTGGAAATTTTGAATCTTGAAACTCATACGTGCAGGTCTTTTGCTTTTCTTTTGGTTTCCTGCTGTCCCAGCCACATAGTAAGTCATGAATACAGTTTTTAATGGTATATGCATTTCTCAGAAGTCTAAGTGACTTCAGTGCTTAAGAGAACACACTTCCTTGGCACAACCCAGACTGTGTGGGCAGAGAGCAAGGCTGCTGAGCACTTTAGCTGTGCCATATGAGGAAGAATCACAACTACTTAGAGGTGTATGGCTCGATGGACTTCAGCACTGCAATGAAAGCTGTATACATCTTCCTAGTAAGCTGGTAGGTTACCTCTGAAAGTTGCATTCCTTAGCTTTAAAGCTGTCTCATTAACTCGGTCTTCTCCTAATGACCTTAACTCATCCTTCTGCATACAGTACAGTTATTCATAAATCATTCATTTCCAGCTGTCAGCAGAAGCTGCTTCTGAATCCTCCTATGTACGTTCACACTTGCCTTGCATCCCCACTGGGATGTAGAGTACATTTGGAAATGTATCCTTTGGGGTCCTTCTTGAAGATCTAGATTTATTTCCATGTTCCTGTAAACTGCCATGAAACATTATGAATGGATAGCATGCATTGCTGACACTTGTACTGCTGGTTAGACTTTTAAAACAGTCAAAACCATTAAAAAAGCACTTTGAATCCTAGAGATTGTATGTACAACAAGTTTTCCTATCCTCAAATTATTATTCTTTCACTCTTTCTCTGTGTGTTTATGCATCAAGTGCCAAAGTTAAGATTAGTGACTACTATTCAAAACACCATCATTTTCCACTGTTATCAGTTTTCAGTGAGAAAGAGCAAGACAGGATCAGCCTCTGATGTGTTTCTATAGTAATTAATCTGGAACAGGAAGATTAAAGAACTGTGGTTGGATAACTTTGATTTAAATGTATTACTGGTTTTTGAAAAGCAAGTTGTGACCAAGCCTTGTTTTCATAGTGGTAGGACATCCAGGTGCTTTTTGGAAGACTGATCAAAGCAGTTTCGCCACCTTAAAAACTAGAAAAAGCTTATTTCGGGAAGAAAAACATTATTTCTTTATTTGTTTCAAGCTCTTGCTGGTTTGCTAGCTAATTAGGCTTCACTTTTCAGTAGCTTAATTTTTTCTTTCTTTCTACTTAATCCTATGTTTTTATCAGGACTTCACAGAAATTTTTTTTCATGCTGCTTCATCCTTTCATGTATCTTCCCAAGAAGAGGATGTTCCTCTATTGCAGCACACTAAAATGAGTCTCGTTAACCTGTTTTATGTAATGGCTGACATTCAGAAATAGTATAAAATTTAAATTTTGAAACTGCCAAAATATTCAAGCTTGGATGTATAAATTTGGGATTCTCAAATCTGTAGCTGAAATTTCCAGATCAAAGGAACCTCATTCATAGTGAGCCCAGAGTCTTTAGATATCAAGGTAATAAGATTCTTGCCTTGCCCTTATAGTAAGTAGGGAGTTTGTATGTTCTGATAAAGTCAGAACAGTAACACTTCTGAATTATTTATGAGGAAACTTCTTGACTGTTCTTAATGTTTCAAATGTCACAAACTTGTGTTAGCATCAGATTTGAGATAAAATATTCAATTTACCATTGATAAATTTCTATTGAAGTTTTGACACCAGTAATCAGTAGTAAGCATGGGAGGATGGTTTATTGATTTTGCATTGCATTATATTCCTGTGCACTGCATTTCTCTTGTTCACAGTTATCTGCATCCCGTTAGTACCACACGTAGTCTGATAACAGATGACATTTCTTTACAGCCTCACAAAATTATAATTTTTAAGCTCTGAAATCAACTCCTGAAAAATGTTTTCTGCTCTCCCACATGTCTGTATCACGGGGGATTTCAGCTGAACTCTCCCTTTTGCCTACCCGCTTCTGGTCCTTTTCACTTCCATAAGTTGTTGGGACATTATGAAGAGACAATAAAAACAACTGCAATGGGTTTAATGTCGCTGGGAAAGCTGTGTCATCTTTCCCATTTTTAATCTCTGACAGTTGGTAGTAGGCTGTGGGTACGGGCGTTTCATTTCTAATAAGAGGATGAAAATAAGCCAATACTTAAAAGAATTATTAGGGAATGAGGCATGTGGAGGAAAAAGTGATTGTAACGCAAATGTTCCATTTTAGTGAGCCAGAGATTTAAAGGAATTTATATGATGTTACTCTAGAAAGCAAATGACCTCTTTATTCTGTAAAGTAATGATCATTAAACGGAAGTTTCTTGCAGTGGTTTAGTTTGGAAATAGCTGTATTTGTCAAAAGCTCGTGCCAGGTTTCCAATTCCAGCTCTAGCTGCCTGTCAGCATTGCCACATTTTATTCATGTACACTCTGTCATTCTCTTGCTTGATAAAAGCACAAAAACCAAACCCAACCCCCCTATATTTTACTGGGCTATCAAAATATGGTGCATAGTCAAGATTAATTTTGCTTCTTAGAAAATGTATACAGATCATAGAATGTGGCCCAATATATCATGTGTTCTGAATTTGGGTTTTAGCCCCTGAAACCACTTGAAAGGTAAGATAGCTACTATATATTTTTTTAGAAAACATTATAAACAAACCAGAGAATAATTCCCCTTTACCTTTCCCCATGCAGTTCTGATAAACCAGATTTTTAATTTTTTTTTTTTTTCCCATAGCTAATTAGTTCCAATCCATGACCGATGCTTCTCTTTTTGGATGAATGAGTACGTCAAAAACATCTTGTACAGGTGTACTGAAAATTACTATAGAGAGAAAATGATATCAGGATTGTTTAGTTCACCAGTCTAAAAATCAGTGATATCATTAATAACCTCAGGATAAACCAGCTCACAATGCTTTTAACAGGTGCATTTTGGCTCTTTTGCTAGAAAGTGACTTCATTTGCAAGTCTAACAGTACAGAACATTAATGGCAGACTGTGAATATATTTCCATCCTCCTGTAGCTTTACAGCCAAACAGTGCTTAAAAGGAAATATTTCAGGGTAAATGTTATTTTTTTTGTATCATCTGGAGTAAAAAGAGCCTTTACATATAATGCCTTTCCTTTGCCCTGTAGGGTGATTTTAATCCCCTTCAGTTCAAATTTCCTATTTTTAAAAACAGCTTCTAGTGAGAAAACTATTCTGTAAGAATATTTTTCTTGTACTACTTCTGTAACTGTTGGTGTTAAAGTAAAAAGCTGATTCATTGTCCACCCTGAGATTGTTCTTCTTCTAGCCACCCAAATTCTGGGTGCATCTTGTCTTTTTTTATTTGTTGTTTATAAATCAGGTGTTTTGCAGCTTGCCAGTGCTGGTGATGACACTAAGTAGTAAGGAGAGTGGCTGACAACTCTAGAGCACAACAGGTATGAAAACAGAGGGGGATATTACATATAGTGGATTTACCAGATGACCTTCAGAGGTCCCTTCCAACCTCAATCATAATAAATTCCTCGAAGTGCCAGGCTAAATGCTAAAAACCAAAACATTATTATTATCACCATTGCCACAAAAACTTCATTTTTCCAGTGTAACTTTCTGATTAATTGAATTGGCAAGAGCCTAAAGGGTTTCCAGGCTCAGCTCTGTAGATTCTGTGCTAGCATTAGAATCTCTGTTCTGAAAAGATGGCATTGAGAAGCTGTGACAAGAGTGAAGACAGGTATTGTCAGGTATTGCAAAGTACATACACGTGGACATCCATAGCAATTATAAAAGGTGGTGCTTTTAAAGAGATGATTTTTTTTTTCCTTTTAAGGATAATTTTTTAAGAAAACACATTTCTTTCCTAAAACTAGAACATCAATAAAATAAAAGGGGAGTAGGATTACTTTGCCAATAATTGGAGGAGGAGATTGGAAAACAAATGCTGTGTATTTTAGGGTTTGTGACTCAAGAGGATTAGAATAGGACACTGTTCTGCTAATACTTGACACTCAGTTTTCTACCTACGAAACTGACCTACTGTCCAAGACACTGACTGCTGTTGGCAGGATGCTCAGATCTTTGGGGGAGATACTACATATTTTCTTTATTCCGCTTTTGATGTTCAGTGTAACAGAAGTCACGTAGGTACCATGTAATAATTATTTTTTTCCCCCACTGATCAAAATATAGCAGTATTCATAAAAGAAATCCACAGGGAAACAGTTTACTGTCAGCAGTTCTTTGATCAAAAATATCTGCTTCTTATTACGCAGAGATAAATTAAGAAAGCAAGCAGAGTCACCAGAAATGATTTGTAGCCAATCATTAATCAAAAGCAATCTTAAGTTTCCTCTGAATTTTTATCCAGCTGTGCTCAGTTTCAAGGCAGAGAAAAAGAGCAAAATAATAATAATAGGGTACTCAGCAAGCCAGCTCACAACATTGTTCTTATTTCAACAGGGATGAGAGAAATACTGATTTAAAGTCTAACTAAAAAGCTTTTGTGCTACCCAGTCCAGAGTTAGAATAAATATTTCAGTTGGGAGGTACCTACAACCATCACCTAGTCCAACTGCCTGACCACTCCAGGGCTGACCAAAAATCAAAGCATGTTGTCAAGGGCATTGTCCAAATGCCTCCTTGTCACAGTTCAGGGCCCCTGAGACCTGTCATAGACACTCTCTGTTAACCCCCCTGCCAACCCAGAGGCGAAGGGAAAGGGAACAAGGGAGAGAGACTCAGCCATGAGAAAAGGGAACTGGAACAGCTTGAATCAAAATAATAATAATAAAAATGGAATATGTACAAATAGATACAAACCCAGTATCAACCCCACCCCCCGATGGCAATTCCATCACCATCACCACTGGTGCTGTGGGGCAGGCACTGGGACAGTCCCAGCCTGGGCCCCACAGCAGACGGGAGCTGTGCTCAGGAGCTGGATTCTGGTACCGGGTCCAGGAGCACACAGCTCGGGATCGAAGGCAGAAGGGACAGGGTCCTCCTGGGATGCTCGGAGGAAGGAACCAAAAGAGGACCTGAGCAAAGCTGGCAAAGGGGGGTGAGAGGGCGAGACCCTCCTGACCCCTCCGCTTTATACCGACTGTGCTGTATATGGGATGGGATCCCTCCCTGGCCACTTTGGGGTCGGTGCTGACTCTGCCCAGGGGGTGTTCTCACTGCCGGGAGCAGCCACTGCCTGTGCAGAGAGCTGCTGCTGGCTGCAGCCAGGGCAGGGAGGGAGAAGAACTGAGCTGGAAAGGAAAAATCACGGAACAGAGTTAGTTCTGTTCTCACTCAAACCAGGACAACAGGCAGAGGTACAATCCAGCAATGCCACCAGATGATTTCCCACACAATTCATCTTATTAACGCCAGCTTTACTCAGTGCCAGACATCCCAGTAACAGTAGACCACGAGAGCAGCCTCATCAGCACCCATGTACTTGACAAAAAACAGACTTAAAGAAGAGATCTCAATGGGGGTAACTCTTCCTCTTTTTAGAAAAGATGAACAGATTGCCAGGAAACTCCCTCTGAAACAACTGCAAGTTCACTGGTTGGGCTTCTCCAGCTCAATGCACCCTGGCAGACACTCTCTGCACAGTCCACGCTTATGAAGCTTTAACTAAAATCTGATGGATACATCCCCTGAGGTTTTGTCCACCTCACTTTAACTGTTTATCCATCGTAAGTATCATAGGAATAGGATTTATAAATTATTCCAAACAGCCCATAACTGCATTGGCCAAATTAATTGAACCTAAAATGATATCAATTTATCACACACGGTTTTGGTGCTGCCTCCCACAAAAAGGCCCTGAAGACATTTTGCTTGCTGTCCACTTAACCAAATGAGTTAGGACCCTATTGTTACTGCATTTTTTTTTCACCTTACAAAGGATTGCCAACCATTGATGCACTATTGAACAGAGAAAGCTGAAATCTCTTGAAATCTCAATTTCTCTCTTTGCTTTTTAATTTCTCTTTTCTTAATAAACCTTCCTTTTGTCTTCGAAATAATTGGTGATGGCTCAATCGTGAACAATGATCCGACTTTGCTTTTTGTGATCTAAATTTTGCTTTCATTGTTTAAAAAGCCCACAAGTCTCCTTGTGCTAACTCTCTCCTACCACATCTCTGAAGAGCATTCATTAAACCTCTCCTTTGAGGTACTGTTCTGATGTCAAGGACATTTCTTCTAACCTGACCTTACCAAAGAGGTGATACGCTTTTCACTCTTTCATTTCCACATAATTTAGAGCCCACATAAACCAAGGAAATGACAAACTATGCTTCTGCAAATGTGAAAAACCACGGGGTTTTATTATGACCCCAGCTGGGACACCCCTTCCCTGCTGCTTCTGCTTGCTCACAGAGCTCTGGGGAGCCTGGAGCTGAGCCTCCACGCAGGGGAAAGCCAACTTCTGCACAAGCTCCAAGGGAACCTTATTTTATCCTCCCAGAGACACTGACCCAGAGCAATGGGCAGGCTCAGTCAGCACATAACTGACACATGCTGCTGCCTGGGCCCGGGAACCTCCTTTGCTTTAAATGAGAAAACACACTTTGCCACTCTCCTCCCCCACTCCTTTGCTACAGCCACCCTCTAAACAAGCAGGTGACCAGCACATCTTCTCAGAGGGTTAGATGCAGAAGCAAAAATCGTACATGAATAGTTGATGCAGCATGAAATGATGGGCTGCAAACCCTTGCACATTACGCCTCTGATGCCAGAGCTGGGCGCACGCAGCTGTCAGGTGCAGCTCCTGGAGGAGTGCCACATCCTCCTATTCTGCCTCGAGGAGCTGTTGCCCAAGCAGGTGGGGATGTGCTCTGCAAGTATTTTGGCACTTTCATCAAGTCCACGTCCACATGTTCACCGCAGGCTTGCCCTTGGCTGTGCCTCAAGGTCTAGCACCCTGCCACGCCATCAGCCACTGCTCCCCGTGCTGGCACAGACAGAGCCCAGACTGTCTCAAGAGCATCTCCCAGGCATCTCTGCCACGACAGACAATGGTCACATCCTCCCGAGTACCTCATTTCTCCTCTTGTAGCTCTGTAATCCTGGATTTTTGCTGTACCTTCATTATTACAGCCTTTATATCGGTGGCTCATTTAATTGGTTTTATACTGACCCAGTAGTTTCTTTTACTTCAGTCCACTTCAGACTCCATGGGGTTTTGTGCAGCACTAAACTGCAGCTGACTCTACCAATCAAAAGCACATGAGCCTTCCATGCACAGCAGTGATAGCCAGAAACTGAAGAATATCTTCTCTCAGGTATTTGAGGCAGATAAACTCTATGAAGTGAGCGTGAGAGAACTATGTTTTAGGGAACTGCATTTTAAAGCCGAGTTTGAGAACAGAAATCAAAACATAGCAAGGGAGTGATAACCCTTCCTCTTGTGTTACATAAGCTTTAAACCACATTGGCAAAGCACTGCGCAAAACAGAGAGCAAATAAAGATTTTTTTCTTCCTCTAAATAATGTTTACAGAGATAACACAATATCTCTGTGCAGCTTGAAGTCCATGGTGGTCTTCACATTCTAGCCCGCTTCATTCTGAAATTCAGATTGTAAATTATCTTTCTGATGGATATTTATTTAAATTTTCTACTAAACAGTTCTTTGGGTTTTTTTCTCTCTTCTTTATTGTTTGAATAAAGTTATTCTTCCAAATTCTCAGATGGTTTATTCATCATTGTTCCTGTGTCTTCAACATGATTAAATTAAAGGGGAAAAAAACCAAACTTTTTATTCATATTCTCTCATTCCAGTAAGCAGAATACCTGTGAGCTGACCAGGTAAAAAGCACTTGCCAGCCTCCCTTTTCTGCCTGCATTTGAAAATGAGTAATGAAGTGGTAGCGTTTCAGCAAACCTCTGCCACCTGGCCATTATTTCCAGAGTATCCTTGAGATCTAAATGCTTTAGGCTGACTATCAGTTACTAATTTTTACTTTAATTCCATAGGAAAAAAAAAAGCTTAAGAGGAATGAGGAAAAAAAGAAGGCAAGAAAATTATAGTCTCTTGCATTAAAGTGAATTGGTGTTCTTAAAGATAATTCATCTACTTTCTTCTTTTACTTCAGTCAGCCTTCAGAGAAGAAAGTTTAAGCTTTAGAGTAGTCATTTACAATACCAAAAAACCACCCAAAACACAGAGTGTCCCAGTAACAAGACTACACAGCTCTTTGTGCAGATGCAAATGAAGCCACCACTAAAGACACATGCAGAGGATTCAGTTCTCCTTTTGACTTTAGCCCTTACAATGCTGTTGAGTTGCTCCTCAGCCAAGTCAAAAACACCTAGATGTTAATTTTCCTGAGCAGCAGCTCTGCTTCAACAGCTCTTTCAGAGAGTACAAGGGTTTAAGATGCCGCAGACACCCATTTTCTTGGGCAGTCAGAGCTTATTCCCTTTCCAAAGCCAAGCACAGGACACCCCAACACAAGGACAGGATAAACCAGGCATGGCAAAGCCTGCAGAAGACTGGCAAATCCCCTACTCCCCCATCTGTACCATTCAGGCCTAAAATATCATAGAAAGTCTGGAATCAAAAGTGCAAAGGACTCCAGTGAGACCTTACTGTCCGTGGACATCTGGGGACATTTTAGAGGGGTGTTCCACAGAGTGGGATGGATATCTGTCTGTGATATCAAAGGATGGGAAGAGGGGCATGAGGATGTATTGCATAGTGTGGGACCTGAGCATGACATTTTCCAGAGAGGCTGTGGATGCTCCATCCCTGGAAACAGTCAAGGTCAGCTTGGATGTGGCTTTGAGCAACCTGTCCTAGTGAGAGATGTCCAACAGGGGTTGGAACAAGATGATCTTTAGAGGTTCCTTCCAACTCAAACCATTCTATGATTCCCTCTGTCAGCTTTGCTCAGATCATGAAATTTTCCAGCAAAACTCAGGAGCTGAACATCTGATGGGACTCAAATCCCACTCAGAGACCACAGAGTGAGGGAGAAGCTGCTGGTTTGCAACATAAAAGGTGAAGCAGCTTGCAGATTTGCAAGAAAGCACTGTAAGGATTTCTGCTTATGGATTATCGTCGGAACCACAACGCCCGCAGAGCTGATGTCTCTTCCCACAAAGAGCCAGCCAGCTACTCGCAGGGAAAAGCGTGCAATGACCAGAAATTATGAGAACAGGCAATTTTCTCCCTCCTGATACTGAGATCTGTCCCCCTACCAAATGAATTCAACACATTAACATTTGTCCCTGCCCATAACCTCTGTTAATTCATCCCATGCTCTATTTTATACACCTAAAGAAGGAGGCAGAGTGGTAAAACACTGTCTTGAATGCGATCACATTTTCTTTTACACCTGCTTCCCAGAATGAGAAAAGAATACACTGCACATACTCAAGTTACAATTATTTCTATCAGTGCTCAACACATAAACCGCCGAGGCTCTGCAGCTGATACGGCACATCAGGGATGAGGGGCCCTCTTCCAGGCAAACACAAGATGCTGTCAGAGTGCACAATGCCTGGCAAAAAGGGCGACAGCCTCCATCGGGGCAGGGAGAGACTACTCTAATATAAATAAGATGATTTCATTTCACATCTGAACTCAGAACACATAAAAAATAGGCTGTTGTGTCTGGGATTGACATTGTAGACAGCGCTCAGGTGAAGAAAATTTTCCTGACCTTCTATGGTTACTGTTGCTCCCCAAGAGTCTGATGCTTCTCCCCATCCCTTGCCCTGCACTTTTTCCTCATAACTACAAAGCTGTCGAGTTATATCTGTGATAGACTGTGACCTACATAATTACAGCAGCTCCCTTAGCCCAAAGTGATGGCTTCAGTTAATCATGTAACTGCTGCCAACAATAACGGAGAGGAAAAACACAGAAAATCAAGTCAAATAAATTAAAGAACAAATAACCCAGATAGAATCACAACCTGCTCCTAGGCATTTTATGAGCAAACTACATCTCAATACATCAAATAAATTCCGTAGTCAATACTCAATACTGCTTCTATCCAAGTGGATGAAATTTTACAGTGAATTTCAGAGAGAAAAAATAGGATGCTATGTTAAAAAACAATTGTAGTGGTTCGGGAGATGTTGGGATGAAGGCTGGACTTGATGATCCTAGAAGTTCTTTCCAACCATAATAATTCTGTGATTCTGTGAATATTATACCAGGTCTTCCACATGGATGAGAGGGATTAACTTACATTGCCATATATGAAAACAAGTTTCCTGACTGGATTTACTTTCCAGTCTATTTATGGAGAGTTCCCATTAACTCTGAAAAGCATTTCAGTTATTTAGGAATTAAATCTAAATGGAAAAATCTGCAAGCCTCCAAATAATGGTTTGACTCACCACACTGGTTGGAAATACTCACGTTCAAATACTTCATCTGGCTAGTTTGAGGCATCGGGCTGAATCCCGGTATCCTCTGTCCAGGCAGGTGTTGGAACCACTAGCCTAATGTTCTTGGAGCGTTTCTCCATCTGCTTTACTGGAGCAGCTCCATTTTGTTCAGCTGATTTACTGAGATAGACATAACCTCTGTATTCTGTGTCTATAACAACTGCTCAGACTACTTTGTCCTGTTCTCCACCCCAATATTTAACCTTCTATGCAAGGCAGAGAGTAATGCACCAAGAGACTACCTCTCAGCGGCTCCACTGCCCACTTGGAGATGGATACGAACTAGAACCATCTAAAGATGTTGGCTACGATGTCAGACTGGGGACTCTCCAGCCACTGGGTCATTCTCTTGCAGAGCCTCACGTTTGCATCATCGGTTCAACAGCTATTAATTATCTCCTCCTAAGGTAAGTGGAGAGAAGAGCTGGTATCATGCTCAGAGTAGTTACCAATACCATAACGCCAAAGCAATTTCATTAAAGAAAAATCACTACCAGCTCATCGCCTAAACAAGTTCTGTAAAATTAAAAGCCATGCTGCATTAACTATCAGCCCATTTAACTTTGGAAATATTTCAGAGCAATCCAGCTCAGGAAGAAGACTGCAAATCCTCTTAATTAGAGCTTATTATGTAGCACCACGCACGCAAAAAACCAGTCTCACATTTCAGGAAAACATGTTAGAAGACTTTTTAAGTCTAGCAAGCAGAAACAGGAGTTAACCTCCTCTAGCTCCAGAACCAGAGAAAGCAGAAAAGCTCCATCCTCCCTGATAATGAAATTAAGACCACAAATAAATAAATAAAACCCACCCTTATATTCACTAATTGTCCAAAGCCTTACAAGTGTTTCTAGGATTATCCCAGTTATCCTCATTAGGAACACAGGTGATGCTCATTCGGTGCAGTCAGGAATTAGGTTACACTGGCCCATGTTTTGAGATACTGGCCAGTGAAGGCCAAACAGAACAAACTGAAACGAGGGAGGACAGGTAGAACCCAAACACCACTGCACATCTGATTAGTAAGGTAGCACAGAATCATCTCTGACTGAATGCCTGCTTATTGCTCCCCATCTTCTCATATCTTCATCCTGGCGAGACCTCTGTGAAGGCACCAATGAAACAAGAATACCTGGGTGATGCTAGCAGAACATCAGAGAGAAACTATTCAAAGAAAGAAAAGAGCTTTGGCATAAGAGATTTTTGAGACAACAGAAGTGATTTGCTCTATTACCTTTGAGACAACATTACCATGGGGATTAAGTAATGCAATAGCAAATAATACCTAGGATGGTTAAAAGGAAAGTGAAGATTGACATATTTAACCAGACAGGTCTTCAGAGGCAAGACAAGCAAATTCAGGTAACACCACCCAAAAAGTGTATTACTGTATCACAGCGTGGTTCATTCTGTGAGAGAAACAAGTGGAACCAGCAGGCTCAGTCACCAGCTGAAATATAATGAAACACCATGTTTACAAAAGCTGGTTTGCTCCCCTACAAAAGCAAACAAATAACAGTTGTGTGCATAAACAGCTGCACAATCCAAGCAGCTCCTGCCCCCCTGTAGGCGAGCGATGTCCCCTCAGACATCAGCCTGAAGGTAGAAAGCCACAAGACTATTATCAGCCCCTTGAGTAAGTCTCAGAAGCATCATCTGATCAGGGCTGGCTCTATTTCATTTGCTCCCCAGGCACCTCAGGTAGGAAATAGCTTGCCTACCACTTCATAAAATGGTAAGTTTTATCTGCAATTTCCAACAGTTTCACATAACAGGAAAAAAATGTATAATGGAGACATTTTAAAAATATAGATCTTTAGAGGGAGCACAAATAACTCTCGCCCCTGGAAAAGCTGCATGGAGCTCTTTAGCCATAACTACACCAGGAGGAAAAATTGCCTCTCCTGGCTTGCCTGGTGTTTCTGCCTCAGGAGGGAGCAGGTTTTCCTGTGGTCATGGTAGAAGAGAGAAAATCTAATGCAGCTGTAGATCAGCTTACAGAAGGAAACAGGTTGGCAGCAATGAAATCCATTCAGCACAAGCCACGCAACCCCTCCTGCTGCTTCGCTGGCCTCCCAGAAAGGTTAAGTGGGAAGAGCAAGAGGTTCTTCACTGCCCTCGGAGCTGGCATTTCCATCAGGACAGGTTACCTGCGTTCAGCAGAACAGAGAAACAGCCCCGTGGGCACTGTGCTGAAGCCTCAGCACATGTTCTCAAGGGGTTTGGTTTGTCGGGGTTTGGTTGGGTTTTTTCCTAAGGTAAGCAGGGGGGTAGCTGCCCATCTGTAGAGAGGGGGAAAAGCCATCACTAGCAGTCCTTCCACAGCTCTTGCAAAGCCAGGAGCTGCTGACAGCTGAAGGAACCATCCTCCATTTGCTGAGCTCTTTTGGAATCCATTCACCTGATGAACGTCCCCCATTCAATTACTTCTGTACAAAGACTGGGCACAAGGGAGAAGCAAAAGGCTATGGGCATTTCAAATTAAATACAGCTTGAGACACCGAGCAGAGGGAGGAGGAGATGGTGCAGAGCAGTCTAATCTCACAAAGACCAAGTTTTCCTTTGCTTTTGCAGAAGTTATTAGCACAGCAGCTGCAATGGAGTTCATTTCAGGGTGTTTTCTCCAAAAGTGGTTTATGATTCATTGTTACTGATTTATGGTGAAAAGGGAACTGATGAGAAAAAAAGTTACCTTTGTAATTATTTTTCTAATTATTACCACTTTCTTTCTGAATTTTACTTTTAATTGAGAATACATTACCTAATTCTGTCAGGCTGTGGACTCCAAGGCACACAGATTTAATTTCAAGTATCACGCTGCTGATACCGTAGAGCACAAGTCTTGTGTGATGTGACCAAAGCAAATACAAAATACTTCTACTATAAGCACCACATGAAGAAAGTCATC
Source organism: Chloroceryle amazona (assembly GCA_027560015.1). Classification (NCBI taxonomy): domain Eukaryota; kingdom Metazoa; phylum Chordata; class Aves; order Coraciiformes; family Cerylidae; genus Chloroceryle; species Chloroceryle amazona. Next base: position 98,710 of record JANHFX010028789.1, read on the forward strand.
AAGAATATGCTCTTCAAAATCATCGTTTGTCCAACATTTGTTTCTCAAGCCATCTTGGGGCAGGAGGTGGAGAGAATCACTTTAAAAATCCAGGGATTTCAAGTATTGTATTTATTGTGTCTGGTGATGTCGGATTGCTCCAGGGTATGAATTGGCTTTTTCAACCCAAACTGTGGTTTGCCTATCTGCCTACAACAAAAACTTAAACTATGCTAACATGAAGCTGCAGTCTCACTGCCCTGTGTTTCTATTTTGAAGAGCTGGAGATGTTCTACAGCCATGAGGATGCAAAACATAGAAACCCAAGTTTGCACAGACATAAAAACATGCAAGTGAGTTTACAAAACAAGGAATTAATGGGCCTGACTCCTCAAAAAATAATATGAAAAGAACAGGCAGAGAATGGATAGTGGTGGCAACTGTGGCAGCACTGAAAAGGAACCAGTAAAGATGACGTTATCAAGAGAAGTTGGGCTTAATAGTTTCCAACAGACACTCAAAAATTTTTCCCTGCATAAAGCATTGCACAGTTGGAGCCTAAATTTGGATCTGGAAATAGAGTTCATCTGTAACACCAAGGAAATGCAGAACAGTCACATCAGTATCTGCAAGTTAAATAAAACCCCTCCTGTAAAAGGCCTAGACCAGCTGAAGACATCCCAGCTGCGTTTCAGCATCTCACCCGCGTGCTCACATCCATACTTTCGGATGGGAAGTGACCAGCTCGGCTCAAATGGGGAACCAGACTTCCAGCCTGGGGAAGCCAGATACAAAGCAACAGAGCATCAGAGCATTTCCTCTCAAAGATCCTGTGTGGAGATCCTAGCCAGTAAAAATGATGTGACACACAAAAAGATATATTGAAAAAAAGAAAAAAAAAACAACACACAACAAAAAAAGCACAACACAAAACCACCAACTGAAAAAAAAAAGCCAAACCAAACAACAAATACAAAAAAAACCCAAAAGCCCAACACAAAGGAGCCTTTCTAAAGGTCATTTTTCTACCCAGTATTTTATGTCAAAATTATTTCATCTTTTATATTGACAACCAAAGTATCTCTCCCTGTGTTCATAACGTCCACTAACAGCTGCCTTCCCCTCGCTGGCAGACTCATGATCCAAAGCTGTATTTTATCCACCTGAACATGACAGAATAAGCTTGTTTTGCACACTTCCCTTCTATCAAACGTATCTAGAGAACGATGACCTTTCAATACACAATTAATCGTGTTTGCTTGCTACAAAATAATCTGAAGCTGCAGCAGTTCCCTGATTTCCAAATCAACTGGTTGCAACTGTCCTCACCACAAGCAGCCACCCCATTTCTTTGCCCAGCTTTTGACAGAAGTGTTCAGCTGTTTAAAAATAGTGTACGATGACACTGAAAAACTTATTTCAATTTGCAGCTTGACAGTTTTGCCTTTACACAGAACCCAGACAAGGAAAACTAACTGAAGAGCCTTGAAAAAAAACTTGTATCATGAATATGCACATAATGGCACCAGAGATGACTCACAAAAACCTTAATTTGTCTCCTGTAGATCTAGTTTTCACACAGAGGGACAAATTGTGCACTGCTGGGAAAATCTGAGAGATAATCAGTTTAAAAATATATATAGGTATTGTTATATATCTATTGTTACTGTTACTGCCCACTTTTTTATGAAAAGGGATTAAGTTCGACCTCCTTCAAGAAAAATTACATTCCCTTAGCACAGAAATGCTCTTGGTTACATCTAAGTAACAGAAACAAGACCCTGCATAAGTCACCCATTAGTCCATTTCTGGGTTTATTAAGGTCCTTGCAGTACAGGAACTCAGCCTCTAAGCAGCAGTAAGGCCAAGAGGCAGGTGACAAAAAGTATTCTGATAGAATAGTGACAGTTTTTAGTAGATGCTTTGTGTTCTGCAACATCCGATACATCGCAGAGGTGACTGAAATACAAACCCCAAGGTAAGAGAGTTCCCAGGTAGCTCCCTACGTGCTGCACCTAACATCTGCAAGCAAGTTTGCTGCTTTCTGTGGTATTCGAATGGTGATACCCTTGGCCATTTCAAAGTTTCAACAGCAAGCCAGCTTTTCTGACTAATCATTTTGGAGTCTGAAAAGTGAATCTAATCAAGTTAATGATGTACCTGGTCACAGAGAGAGTACCAGCTCTGTTCCCAGCTCCGATGCAGCACGTGGTTCTGGGAAGACAACTCACTCTGCAGAAGCTGCTGCAGGGAAAAGCAAAAGGTTTTGGACAGAAAGGACTCAACAAGATTGCTTCTGACCCCTGGTCAAATTCATGAAAAAAGAAATACACACCCCCCCACTGACACAGCAGGTTGGCATGTTAGGGCTTGCTGACTGTCACCATTTCTTCACAGAGGTGCACAGACATTTCTGCAATCCTGCCGAGGCTGGAGAGAGCTTTGCTGCAGTGTGGTACATCAGTGCCCAGGCAGCTCATCTCCTGCTCCTCCTCTGGGGCTTTTTCTACGAGAGAAATTGGCCAAGACCAAGACCTGGCCTCCTCTTCATGCAGCTGCAGGCCTTAAGATCTCACATGGCTTGTGAGAATAATAAACATGCAGCAAGCACTTGGTTAAAGCACTTTCCTGCCTTCATTCCAGATGTCAGTACTGGTCTTTGTCATGCTTCCCCTTCATCCCTCCTGCATCCAGTTGTGGCAGGTGCAAATTCTTTTCACAGTAGCCACATCTTGCAAACTTAGTCAAATTTATTTCCCAGTTATATTTCAAGTTAAGGCCAAAGTTTAAAGAAAAAATAAATCTTTAAGCAGATGTATCATGAAAAGAAACTTCAAATACAAAACATTGAAGTAATCTTCTAAAGATTTCAAAGGCTCGGTTACTTTCATTACAGGAAAATTAAACTCAGTTTATTCTTGGATGCAACATAAGAGTGAAAACAAAAATTAGGCAAATGGTGACAGATTTCCTAAGGAGACAATCGATTACCCCAATCTGGAGGAAGGTAAGTGTATCTCCTCACTTTAGGGGGAAGGTAGTCATCTGGTCCGTGGCAGCTAATCTGCAGTCAGCTCGAAATCTTCCTGTCAGCAGGGGAAGGAAGCAGGCTGCTGGCACACGCAGCTCTTCCCCACACCGAGCTCTACCCACACTGTCAGCACGCAGCCCTGGAGCGCTCAACCTGCCACCCTGGCATCTGCCCACCCGCCCCACGCCAGCTCGTGGGAGAAGGAAGCCCAGCCAGCTCAGTGAGCTAACAGATGAACAGTACAAAGTGCAGTGCTCGGTAGCAAAAGCTAAAGCTCATCATAACTTGGCAGATAAAACCCCAGGTAGAAAGTTGAAATTCAACAAAAGCTTTTGGTCTAGGCAAAAAAATAAAATCAAAGGAGACAGGTAGATACCAGATCACCAACGTGTCCCGAGCATCCCTGCATGCTCGTACTGGAGGCATCTGCCCACGAGCGCCTTGTGGCTGCGAGGTGTAAGATGCAGCCCAAATCCTCTGGTGTGCTCTCCCAGAGAGAACAGTGAGGGGAATAAACATCTTGAGCCAAAAAAGCAAATGTCCAACCATCCTTAGTTTGGTGTTAGGTTTATGCCATGGAGATAGTTTTTGATCTCCCCATCTCGCTGATGGGTTGATGGAGGCTCGGGGCTGGCAGAGCAGCTGGTGCTGGTGGTGCTTCCCGTGAAGGGAGCATCCTCTGCACTGCCTGCCAGTTTTCCTGATTTTCAAGGATTAAAAACCCCAGGGCAGCTCTGCCTCACCTTCTCTCTTAGGATCATGGATCCAAGGCACTCCAGTGCCTATGGGTACAGGCCTGCTGTGGGATGGGAGACAGAGAGCCTACAGCTGGAAACTGTTTTGCAGCTCCTGCCAGGTCAAGATTCCCCAGGACCTCTATGCCACAGCCAGCACCGACTCCTGCAGAAATCTCCACCCTGGCAACTTCACAGTCCAAGTTACTGGCTGCACAGAAAGGTCCTCCCCAACCTCCACCCCAAGTTTCCAGGCTTCTTACTGTACAGTTCTTGGCATGAACTCCCTGAGATCACAACCCTCCAGCCCCCCAGACTTTACCATCAGGGTCTCGAAAGCTGACAGCTTTCAGGTTTCACAGGCAGCAGAGAACCAGGCACACTGATACCAGCGAAACTGCACAACCCTTTCTTTCAAGACCATCTTCTGTCTCCAACAGGTTTATTTCTAACTAAATGGAGAACACCAAGTAACACATAGCTCGGAATCAGACCACAAAATGAAGAATGTAACTATTCCTAGAGTAATACTAGCAAAGCAACAGGGAGGAGAATTTGTATAATGTGCAAACACAGTATTTAGATGTTTCAGGACAACCTCTATAAACAATTTTATTTCATGTTATGGATAGCTTGGTTATTTCTAGCCCCCAAGAAGTAGGAGGGGCTGCCATCAGTAGCATTCACCATCCTTACTCATACAACACAAAGCCAAAAATCCCCTTACCAAGCAGTGCTTCAGTGCTCCCTTCCAAAAAGGAAGCAACACGGACTTCTGGTTTTGAAGATCCTTCCCCACTGATGCCCTACAATGGTCCTTGTGCCCAACATTACAGCCGTGACCACAGGACCAACCTGTCACAGCCCCTTCGAGGTAAGTCGTAAGCTATGCTTACATCAGCAAGACGTGTGACAAGAATCTGACTGTTAGAGCAAGACACCTGGCACTAAGAATCCAGTTCTCACCCTGCGTGCATTCCAAAGGGCCATACTTCAAACAAAATCTTACCTGCTCTGGGGGACAGAACACTTGCCAGGTAGCCATGAGCCACAGGCTGTACACGTTTAGCTCGATCCGAGAACAAGCCCAGTCACGTGCTGACACCATCGTGTGATGCAAATCCAAGTGTGAAAAGTTGGGAAGACTCAAGATTTATTTTAAGTGCATTTAAACGACTCCATCTAAAGTCAGTTTAATTCTTCTCAGGCTTCAGCATCTATCTTTGTGATACCAACACTTGTGATACCAACAAACTTCACCGTCAAAGCCTATGCCTCCTATATGCAGGAATAAGCAACAGTCATTGACCTACACAACCCATAAGCAGACAAGCAGTCACCACAAACTCTCATCCCCTGAAAGTTTTCTCTCTCCAGGGCAAGAGAGGCCAAATTTTGGTTATGTAAAATGCCCAGACTGGGCAAGAAAAGTCTTCCCACTTCGTTCTTTTACTTGATGACAAAGTACCCTAAGCATCCTCAGAGACTCACACCACACAAGACTACTAATGAGATTAAGTGATGTTCTCTCATTATTTTTTTCCATTTTAAAAATAAACCACAAGAATATTAACTGCTTAGTGTTGCAAGTGCCTGGAACCAAGCAACACGCAACAAGACTTGTTTTCACGTGTCAATCAATATCATCTTTCATTTATTGACACATCTATTTTACTACCAGGAGCTACAAAACACAGAAAATATTAATAGCCAAATTATTTGGCTAATGTAAAGGGAATATAACAACTTTTAGAATGACACCAGAACCTTAACATTTACAAGTATTTTCAACTGCAGAAACACTCCCTGAATTTCCAAGTCCATCAGTTACTGCACCTTTGCCATCAACAACCCCAGCTTGATCTCTGCAGCCTTAGCACTGACGCCACGCAGCTTGGCTAACAGTCTTAAACACACCACGTTCCATTAGAGGAGTGTTCATTTCTTGCTCTTCTCACATCCAAATTTTTTAAGGTAGTCTCTAACAAGACAGAAGTACCCCACTCCCTCACCCCCCAAAAACCCCATACATTTGCTTTTCTATACAATTTTAACACTATTTTGAGACTGATATCTGTATTTTAGTGCTGGTAACAGGCATTTCTCAGGCTGTTGCATTTCCTGCAGAACACCAAGTCGAAGCTTTATTAATTTGTCTGGAGACACACAGGGACTACTTGCTTTTCTTGGAAAGTGACAACACCAATAACCTGCTAAAAGAAAAGAACAATTTTTCTAGGCTAATTAGAACGTGGAATGAATATCCTTTAATAATGTTCTTTATTAGGAGAATAAATACATAAACCAGATGCAATATATTAGCCACATTTCCCCATATACATTCAGAATATAACAGGAAGCTGATAGGTATAATCATCAGAACTAGTTGAACAAACAGATTGCTACTAAGCCAACAACACTGGAGGAAAGCTGGAAAGTTTCTGCACTAGTAGCAGGCAAAGAACATGTAATTTCAGTGTTTCCTTGTAAAGACATTTTGTAGTTATAAGCGTGAACTGACGGACGTGTTCAGCTCCGTGCGGTGGCCGTTTGAGGTTGTTCTGACTGCAACTGCTTTCCAAGGTATTCCCTGAAACAGAACAGAAAATTAGATTGAAAAACAGTCAGGGGGATAGTGGTGGCAATTAGGAAGTAAAGCAAGAGGAAAAAGCTTTAGATTTAGAATTATTAATTCAAATGACATCTACTGTCGATAGTCAGCTGGAGCTACTATGAGAGTATCTAAGCTTCAGGTATCCATCATCTCCCTGTTCGTCTGAAAATAAGGTACGAACCAAATATCAACAAAACCACCTAGAAAGAGTCCTGGTACCTCAGAGAATCCCCACAAAGCCCACAGATTTTGCTTGCTGAATATACATATCAGAAATCAGGGCAAAGTACTGGAAACCAGCTGCATGAACGCAAGTAATACGGACAGAAATACTGACCACTTAACCCACAAAACAGCCCCTGACTGAAGAACTGCATGCTCAGGTTGGTAGAAGGAAAAGATGTCCAAGCCAGGCTTTTAAAAGAGTTTTCTGCACCTGTATTTTGAAGTGCACCAAGTCCCTTATTTTATGCCTGTCCTCTCAGCACTGATTAACCCCCCCAGATTCTTAGCATTTGCCTTGAGCAGCAATACCTGAGTTCTATGGGGAAAAAAAGCTGCACCTTCTCCTGAGTGTTTCCATTTTTCACTGTCTCCTGGGAAAGCAGCAGTTCACAGAACCAGGAAGAAGCTGAAACCAGTCTTTAGTGATACCTGGGTTGTTTCTTGTTAGAGAAAATAAACTTCAATAATGGTACCCCTGTATCAGCTGAAAGAGGTTTCAGGACCTGTGAACCACGCGTGGTTTTTCCATTGCTGATCATACACTTGGCACCAGTGTTTCTCTTACTACTACACCAGGATTTCAACCTACACAGGTTAAAGGTTAGAAGCAGTTCAGGGAATTGACAATCAGAATAAAGCCTTTAAAAAGAAAGGAAAACCAAAAAACCCCACGACAAACATGAACTCAAGAGTATGCACTTTTGTTTTATTTAAATAAGGGAAATAAAGGGGGAAAAAATAATGTTCTTATTACACATTTCTCCACTTAGCATCCTGTTGAACAGCTATTCCCTAAGCATTCCAATCCCTACTGCACAATGGAGTTTAGCATCACAACTCTACCACCCAACGGAACTTCTCAGCTTCAAAGGTAAGTATCCAGAAAAGCAAAATTCCTTTGAAGTACAGTGTTACCTTCCAAATCCACTGGCAAAGAAAATAACTCATCATTTGTATTCTGAGCCCTACGTTACGATTTAGCACCTCCCTTCACAGCTGTATCAGTTGCTGCTGCAGATCACAGTATTTTAATGCCACCCTCAAATCGGAGGCTCCTGATGGCAGAGAAAGAAATGAGCGGCTCTCTTCTGGTTGTGCAGGACTCAAAAAGGTACCACCAAAATAAACAAATATCTGACAGCCATCTGAAAACACAGCCAGAAACTATGGAAAGGGTTCTAAGCTTCCCAAACTTCCTTCTGCTCCCTCAGGGTTCCTTCTCTTCTTGGTTGTCTGTGGTGTTTTGGTATTGGGTTGTTGAGGGTTGGTTGTTGTGTGGGTTGTTTTTTGTTTGGGTTGTTTTTTTGTGGGGGTCTTTTTTGCTGCTATAGTTTGGGGGGTTTTTGGGGGGTTTTGGTTTGGTTTTTTTTTGTTTGTTTGTTATTTTGGGGGGGGGGGTCTGTTTCGGTGTTTTTTTGGCTATTTGTTTGGTTTTTGTTCCACACCTCTGTGCACACACTGACTGCAGTATTTCTTGCCTGACAGGCAGCCTTGTAAGCGACTGACACTTGCTCCATACACAGCTCTGCTCACAGCATCACAAGCCTGCTAAGTTATTTATTCCTAAAGCACACGTGAACCATTTGGAATGCGAAACTCCTACGCAATTACAATCTAACAGTCTGTAATCAATCTAATCAAGCTAACAGTCTGTAACTGCACAACTATTGCATAGCTTACAGCTCAGGACTTACTGAAATCCAACCCCAGCGCAGGGTATTTGGCAACAGCCTCCGACAAGGCAGAGCAGCAGCATATTCTGGAGGTACTCTGTGCCTTAGCAGACATACTCAGCTTCCAAGGACAGGCAGTAGATGGCACAGCCCCTTCCCTACACAACGCTGCATTACGGTCATTCATTTGTGGGTGTGAGGTTCAAGCCCAGGGACAGGGAAAAGCTCTTATCCCGCTTCCCCACGCAGAATGAGTATCTGCAGTCACAGCTCCTACACTGCCAGGCTGGTGAAGATCCCACGCTGTCCCTACTCCATCACTTCAGTCACCACCAAGGCCACTGCAATGCAAACCCCTCGTCCCCCTGCTGTTACAAGTACCAGTTAATTTTCTATTTGTTACCACTCCCAAGCGAGTGTCGCGGGTTAGCCTAGGAGGAGATCTGGCGTGCTGTCTGCCGGCGGAGGAGAGGGACTGGGACGAGACAGACAAGAGGGATTTAGCTTCTCAACGTGGAGCTTTCCTGTGCAGCCTGAGGAGAGCAGACGGACAGGTCGTTCTGCCAGGCCTTCAGCCCCTTCTCCCTCCCATCTTCCACTAACCCTCAAGCTACTGAGAGCAGCTTCAGCAGGCCCCTGTTCTCCCTCTGTTAAAATGCCTACAAAAAGGTCAAGAAGATTCGGGTCTTTTTTTTACCTGCATTACATCAGGAGGTTACGTAGCACCTTAAGCTTCAACCTTCACAGGTAAGCTGGACAAAGATGTCCATGCTATTACAAATCGAGCGCCTAACATGTTTTATTCAACCTGCACTGTTACTTCATTAAATCTTAAGAGAAGAACTGGACGTTTAGAATTACTATTTACCCCACTAAGTTCAAATTCCCTTCAGGAATGAGAGCTTTCAACACATTCACTCTAACAGCATGTACAATGAAAGATGGACAGAAGATCTGTCACCAAAATAACAAATCACTTCACTAAATATTCACAACAGCATCTGACAGATTAGAGATGCACACTGCAGTGGAAAGGAATGAGGTATTAGACTTGATTTTAAGTTACAAGTTATAAACGTACCTATTGGACCACTACACTCCATTTGAACCTCAAAAAAAGACCACCTTTACCATAACAAAAGCATCCTGGTTGGTCTTCTGTAAGCACATCAAGTTTCCAAGATGGGTGAACTCAGAAGCAAAGTATGTGATGTGTAAGCGTGGCTGCTGCTGGCAGAGATTCACCCATGATCACTGATAAGCTCATTATGAGCTCAGACAAAACATTTCCAGCTGACTTTTGACACAGCTGAGCTTTGGGGCCTACATACCCACCATTTTCAGTCTTATCAGTAATACCAATCTTCCCTTCTAACCAGGCCAAGCAGACCTGCAGAGTGTCTCTCAATAACAGTTCTACAAGATGTACGAAATTCAGCTACAAAGTTGGGGAGGGGGAGAAATAACAAAATACTGTCCTGGCCAACAACAAATTCAGTCACCAATTCCTTCCATGAGAAAGCTGCCTTTTACCTGGAGTAGGAAATGTATTATCATATTATTACTTCAAAAGGCAGTCAGAAATAGTAAACATTTCCTCAATACAAATGCACAAGCTGCCCTGATGTTACCTAAGGCCCTTTTTTTTCTTTTAAATCATTTAAGGGGATGAAGGGAAACAATAGAATTATATCATAGAATCAAACCATGGTGGGGGTTGGAAGGGACCTCTGGAGACCATCGAGTCCAACCCCCCTGCCAGAGCAGGGTCACCCAGGGCAGC